>PVKS010040118.1:0-16828 GCA_004027875.1 Aplodontia rufa | reverse complement strand
GAATACTACTCGGCCATCAGAGAAGACGATATTATAGCTTTCGAAGTCAAATGGATGGAGATGGACAGAATTATGCTTAGTGAAGTCTCCCAAGCTCAGAGACTTAAGGGCCGAATGGTTTCTCTCATCTGCTGATACTAGAATTTATGTTGAAGCAGTAGGACAGACGGCTGACCTAACAAAGCCTCAAATTGAATGAATTTCAGTGCAACAGGGACGAAAGCTCCCTAGGTAACTTGGAGGTGTAGGGAAGGGGATGGGGAGGGGGGAGGGTATATGAAGAACTCATAGGAGTCTGGTGATGGGGAAGATGGGGGAACCATTCCAGAAGCCGATGTTATTCCTACACTGGATACCCATTTAACACATGAGTTCTTCTGGGGGAAACTGCAATAGATGAAACCCATAGTAGCTTATCTATGCGTTAGCATTACCCCTGGTTATCAAAGTTTATACACATTGATTGCTACAGTTTTGACAATGTTTCCCCCTCATCTGTATCCTGTATCGCAATATACTTCTAATAAATGTGGAAAAAAAAAGTTGACAGGGTTGTACATCCACTACCGAAGGTCCAAATAAACTATGAAACTATCAGCCAAAACCACCCCTTGTAGGGGAGACAGAATAATGACCTTCTAAAGCTTTCCATATTCAAATTCCAAAAGCCTTAATAAGTCAGTTGACAAAACAAAAGGTAATTAAGTTGAAGATGGGATTAAGTCTGCTAATCAGTTTATTTTAACCTGTGGGCATTATCAAAATAATCACAAGCTCTGTAAAAGTAGCTAGGAAGGCAGAAGAAACAAAAATGCTGTTAGCTTTGAAGATGGAGGAGTAGGGCTCTGGCCAAGGAATGTAAGCTGCTCCAGGAAGCTGAAAAAGTAGGAAGCCTCCACATGGGAGTGTGGCCCGGCTGGTATCTTGATTTTAACATGATTTAAATAATTAAATGAGCTTTTGATTTCCTTCTACTGTTTTTCCATTTTCAATTACATTGATTTTTACCCTGGTTTTTATTATTTGCTTCTTTTTGTTTGTTTGTGTCCTTTGAGTTTTGTCTGTGAGTGTGTACAGCCTTTTGGATTGTTTCATGCATACTGAATACTATATTCTGCTAGTTTGGACTGTAACATTTTTTATTTTATTTTTAAAAAATGCTCCCAATTTCCCTGATATCTTGAATTATACTTTGTAGGTGTTTTAGATAATTTGAATATTTTTCGTAAATTTTTTTTGTAATAATGAATTACATACAAGAACAGTGATCCTTTATTAACTGTGGTTAGTCAGTATAGATAAAATTATTGATGTCACTGACAAGAATTCCTTTGGAAAAGCAATAAGAATCTTCTCAAATTTAATCTCCATATTTACAAGAATGAAGTATGCTTTCTTTGGATCTATATCAACCAGAGGATTCTGAAACAGCTCTCTTTTCATATCCCAAGTGTGGCAAAATGAACACAGCATTTAAATTTTCTTTTCTTTTCTGAAAAATGAGAGAATTGTCATCATCTTAACCAGAAGACTTATTTAAAGTTTATTTTAAAAATTGCTCTTTTTCAGTATTTTTTTAAAGCAACTCTAATATTTTTCCAAACAGTCTGTAGTTTTTGTTACAGACTGAGTCTCTTAAATCTATCCAATATCAATGGCACTGTAGATGTGATGCAGCTTTAGCATTGAGCATTTCTCTGAATTATTCCAAATACTGTTATTGAAAACTTCCACACCAAAGCAATATAGTCTTATCTTGTGTCAATCACAGGAATGAAGAAAGGAGGAAAGTGAGTTTTGGATTTTTCATTCATGACCTGTCTTTTGCCTATCTATATTGACATTTTAATTAATAGAAATTAGTCACGCTGCTTTGTGAAGAGCATGCTTAGGTTTTAAAAAACTTTGAGACAATGCCAAGCCATCTGCTTGTCACTATCATACCCCTGGAATCAGATTCAAGCCTTTCCTTATCTTTTATTTAATTTTTTTCTTCAGTAGAGTCTGCCTTTATTGACAGACACCTTCCTTCCCCACTTTTAGCAGAGGCTTCTGGGGTTGGGCCCCTTTGTCACTGTTAGTCCCTATATTCCTTTGTTAGGCAACATTAATTTAAATTTCTATAAACTTGCTCCTATGAAATGAAAAAGAAAAAGAAATTCTTAACTCTATCTTCCCTATTATTATGTAACAAACTAGATATTTTAGGTAAAGTTTTACCTTCAATGCTCAAAGTTCAAGGTCCAATTCTGAATGATGATGTTGAGGGGACAGATACTCTAATGAATTGAATATGTTAGCCCAGTTATGAAATGACACTGGACATTGTAGAATAGGACACTACTTTTGAATTAAATTTCAAGGATTCCTAAACTTCACTCCTGAGCAACTTCTTAGGAATCATTAACTTAACTTAATTCAAATGTGAATACAAATTCATGCATTCTAAGTTTTTATTTGCATTTTTCTGTGTTGTGGTGGTGGTATGTCTGTTCATCTCTTTCCCGGTATCTCTAAATGAAAAGGGATAACTTTCTAAGCAAAAAATATTCACTGTAATTCCTGTCACAGAACATGTGAGCTATATATTTGCCAATAAAAAATTAGTAAAATAATAATTAATTATTAATAAATAATACCAAATTATAAAAGGTAACTTCTCAGTGATGACTATAGCATGTGCAGCAATATCCATTTTTCTGAATGTCTATGACTCCTTTCCTATTTGTTCTGCTGCTTGAATATATTTAACAAAGCAGAAGTATTAGATGTAAACTTTTTCTCACATAAGCAAATAATCAAAATAAAAAGCTCAATAAAGATAAGCTGTGACAAACTAAATGTTGTTGGACCTTTTAAAATGTAGAGTAAAAAATATAAATATCTGGAGAATTTATATACACAAAATAAAATGTAAATGTTATAAATTATTTTGATATAAAAACAGTGACAATCTCTACGGGGAGGGATAGGGAAGAATTATAAGAATACTGATTTCTCCCATCTTTATTAGTAAATATATTTTCGTATTCTCTACATAGGATCAATAGTACTAAAACACGTTGATAACTACAACATTTTAGTGATTGTTATAAAACTTTTTCCCAAAAATTAAAAACATACTTAGGTGTTAATACTTCTTAAGATGAAATTTAAATCAAATCATAGTACCCCTAGGCCAGATAAACAGTTACATTTAGACACACAGGGCGATTTTACCAGTACCATGAAAGGGTGCTCCTGAGAAAGGATGACCTACATCACTGAAATTACTACTTCTTACTCATAACAGAGAAGTGAATGGAATGTTTATTTGTCCATTTTCAGAATATAGTCTTGAGTCTTAACTGGGATGTAAGAGCCAATTGTAGTCATTTTTTTAAATTTTTTTATTTTTTAGTCATTTTTAACTATAGCCTTTCCCTTTCCAGTCCCAATTTTAAAATTAGCTAGTCAAGTGCTTTGTAACCCCAAGCTCTTCCTATCAGAACAAGGGGTAGCATTGCATTAGGGATAAAAGCAGGTGGATTGCCTGCCTAGGAGTGTGGTCTGGTCAGGCTCAGTAGCATGCTGCTCTGGCACAAGTTGGCTTTGTTGACCCACTTCCCAGCGTGGGTTTGATGGCTTGGAGGGCCTTGGTATTTCTAATAAAAAGGAGTTGAACTGGCCAAAACAATTGGGTCACCTCCATTAAGACTGCTTCCTCCACTTTCAGAAAGGGCTGCTTCTAGCTGTAGTTTCCATTTTCCTACTTAGGGACAATCTTCCTTTGTTATGCAACATGGGTTTTAATCTCTGTAATTTTCTTTTTTAAGAGAGAGAGACAGTGAGAGAGATAGAGAGGGAGAGATAGAAAGAGAGAATCAATTTTATTCAGTTTTTCAGGTGGTTTTCCTTCCTCCAACACTTCGTTGTGTACATGGTGCTGGGGTTTGAACCCGCATCCTTGCACATGCCAGACCAGTTCTATTACCACTGAGCAACCGCTCCATCCCTCTTTAAGTATTTTCCATGAAGAAAAAATATTGGCAAAAATAAATTCTTGGATTTATCTTGTATGTGGGTGTATCAGGAGCTATGTAAGATAGCAAAACAGAGTTTTTACCTTGATGACTTGAAGTTGTTCTTTTTCTTTTTTTTCAAAGACACAACTTCCAGTCAACCTGCCCTTAATTGGATGTGGGCTGATTATATTAGCAGCTGCTCCTTGAAATAAATTGGAGATAGAAATGCTGATGTAGTAAAAGTTAATCATTTTCCTAGGACTAGATTTTTTTTTTATGTCATTTGCCTTGCAAACACATCTCTTTTTAGCAAAAAGAAATGAGCTCCTTTTCAAAGCTATACTGAATATGGCTGTTCCTATTTTAAGCACAAAAATTTCTGGTCCTATTTTAAGGTCCAAGAATGAATTTTAACTGAAACTGTGGTTTATTACTCCCCCACCACTCTATCTACATTATGTCATGAACTCTGCCTTAATGAAATTTGACCCAAAAAACACTCAATTCTAATTAAACAGCTTAACAAAATTCTAAGCTATGAATCAACTTCATATTCTATGAAATTCTCGAGAAGGTAGGTCATTATTTTACAGGAATACATCAGATTTCTTACATTCTGTGGTTAAAAATTTATTGCCTAAAGCAAGGTAAAATGATTTTTAAGTGCTTATGATGTTCAATGAAAATAAAATATTGATATCCTATTATAAGGAAATTCATGTTTTAACATGAGATATGAATGTACTTGCAGTAGTTGGAGGTTATTAATTATTAAAAGTTTTAATATAATATACGAAAATCTTACGGAATTACTTTTCAATATTTGAAGTCATTTAAATATCTGTGACTATGTCATTAATAAATATTGGTATCCAGGTCATTAAATTGGGTCTTCCTCATTTTTCTAATGCTAAAGGCATATATTTAAATGAGTCCATGTTAAATACAAAAGAAGGTGTTTATGAGTCATATGAAAAAATGGTGTATATACTTTACATAAATTATCTCAAACCTGATGCAGAACCCAGTCACCTCTAAGAGGCAAATGATGACCTTCAAATTTAAAATCTCCATGCCATCTTACCTGAATCCTACACTCTACTGATATCCTTAGAAACATAAACATACTAAAACTTTTATATTAAAATAGGAAATATTTCCTAAATTATTGAATTTGCAGTTATTTGTAATTATGAGCATCAGAAAACTCATGGAAATCTGTAGTACTCAACCTCCTATGAAAAAACATTCCACTAAGAAGTCATCTAAATGTAAATGTTGAAATTTCATGTTTTAAATGACTTTGAGAAAGGTGATGGCTTATTTTTTGTCCTCTTAGAAAACCTAAATATGGAAGGGAGGCTGCAAAACAAATTCTCACTGTAACTGGGGGTGGTGGCACATGCCTGTATGCCCAGTGGTTTGGGAGGATGTGAAGGGAGGAGGCCAGCCTCAAAATCCTAGAAAGGACCTAAGCAACTTAGTGAGACCCTGTCTCTAAATAAAAAATAAAATGGACCAGGGATGTGACTCAGTGATTAATTGCCCCTAGGTTCACTTCCCAAACCATCTTGCCCCTATACCACAGAAAGAAAAAAAGAAAAGAAAGAGATAAACAGAAATCCATACTGATGCTGGGCACAGTGGTACACATCTGTAACCCCAGAGACTTTATTAGAAGCAGGAGGTTTGCAAGTTTGGGGCCAGCTTAGGCAATTTAGGGGGATCTGTCTCAAATTTAAAAATGTAAAGTAAACAAAAAAGAAAAAAAACTAAAAAAATTCAATCTACATATTTAAAGTTTGAAATTTCAGAGACTGAATGACTCTTTAAGAGAAGGTGGTGTCACTAAGGGTGGTTCTAATTATGATGAATCAGATTGCTCTCACATAGGACACCAGCAGGAACAAAGCAAGGGTGAATCTTGAAAAAGCACTACTCCAGGGTAAGTCACATCACAGGAGAAAAAACTACAGCAATTTCTTTTTGAGAGCATCAAAAAGGAATACTGATGCTGTCTGCAGAGCTATTGCACCTGTGTTTTAGCACAGTGTTTAGAATCTTGAAAGGCAGTTTGGCACAATGCATATTCCTTGGCAACCATCTGTTGGGTAAGAATGGTGGGGATTTATGTATCTCCGCACAGACTATGATGCTGTGGTATCAATCCCAATGTCTGCAAAGAATTTATTGCTATAATAATTCACTAATAAAGAAAAATCTATAGCAAGGATTCCTGTTAGTCTGAATCATGGTTTCAAAGTTGATGCCACAAACTGTATGGAAATACGTGGTCAAAATAAGCAAATGGCATTTTAGAATGAATAACCGCAAAAGAAACTAGTAGTGTAGGAGCCACATATAGATACTGCAAAAAACAAAACAAAACAGGAAAAATAGAAAAACAGACGGAAAAGTAGAACTTCACCAGAAGTTTTAGAACAAAGCCAAGGAAGTTGTGAATATTCTGTCATGGTTAAATAAAATAAAAACTTAACCTATGTTTCACAAACTCAGAGACAAAAAAACAAGAAACAAAAATTAAGGAAATATGAGGTGATGGACTACATAAGAGATTATAGCAAATCAATTGCTTACATAAGGAAAGCAAATCTAAAAAGAACCACATATATATATATATATATGTATATACATCTCTATAAACGTACATATACATTGCATAAACATATTGAAACATTAATAAACTTTTATTTTCAATGTGTTCTAGAAGAAAATAGATTTTATCCAAACCTATAAGAATGATTTATCAAATTTTGACATAATTTTTAATATTTGACAATATGACTGATACTAAAAGAATCTAAGATATTCATAATTTAAAACTTTAAGTATATAACAAATATAATTAAATTAGTTTGGTGTGTATATGATACAGATCTTAATCTATGTTGCATAGCTAACATATCTAAGTATCAAATAGAATCAAGATTTTTATAATGAAAAGCAACCAAATACATAGGGGTATACAAGAACACATTGTTAACATAAAAATGTAACTAGCAAAGCATCTAAGTGCACTAATGGAAAATTTCAACAGCATAATTAATATTATTTTAACTCCAGTTTAAACATACCAAACAGGATTCCGAAATTAAGAATGGGCTTCCATTTTACTTTTGTTGCTTCTGTTGTTGTTGTTGCTGGGATGGACCCCTGGGGCACTTTATCACCAATCTACATTCCCAGCCATATTTATTTTGAGACAGGGTCTCACTAAGTTGGTGAGGCTAACCTTGAACTTGCAATGCTCCTGCCCCAGTCTCCCAAGTTGCTGGGATGACAAGCATGTGCCACCATGCCTGGCTCTTTTTTTGTTTTCAAGGAATATTTCCAATATTTGATCATCTATAAGGCTATAGAAAAAAGAACTGAAAATAATCCAAAAGAGATTCTTCTTTTTTCAATCTCAGTTCATAAAAGTAAAAGAAGTATATACTGAAAAAAGTATAAAGAATTAAAGATGTTATGGGCTGAATGATGCCTTCCACAAAAATTCTTTTTTTTTTTCTTTTTTAAGAGAGAGGAAGGGAGAGAGACAGAATCAATTTTTACTTAGTTTTTCATTTGGCTTTCATTGATCCAATACTTCATTGCATACATGGTGGGGTTCTAACCCACATCCCTGTGCATGCCAGGCATGCACTCTAACCACTGAGCCACTGCTCCAGCTCTCCCACAAAAGTCTTATGATATTCTAAACCTCAACACCTCAAAATGTGACCACATTTGGATGTAGGATGTTTGAAGCAGTAATGAA
The DNA here is from genome assembly GCA_004027875.1 of Aplodontia rufa. NCBI lineage: Eukaryota > Metazoa > Chordata > Mammalia > Rodentia > Aplodontiidae > Aplodontia > Aplodontia rufa. Next base: position 9,046 of record PVKS010040118.1, on the reverse strand, counting down.
GTTAAAGTGAGTTTTTTAGGATGGTCCTGGTCCAATATGGCAGTTATCTTTATAAGAAACGGTAGTTTGGACCGTGGCAGGCACAGAGGGAGGGTGATGTGAAAAGTTGGAAGAAGACTGCTTTCTGAAGGCAAGAAGAGAGGTCAGGAACGGATCCTTCTCTCACCACCCTCAGAAGGAAGCATCTGCCAATGTGTCATTCTCAGACTCCCAGCTTCTAGGATGTAAGGAGTTTCTGTTGCATAAGCCACCCCGTCTCTATACCCTGTGATGATGGCCTGAGCCAACTAAACGGGATGGATGAAATTGGCTGTAAAAAGTGTAGAATTTTAGGATTCAGTGAGGTCACAGAATTACTGAAGTAGTGTTGAAATAAAGTACTAGTAAATGTACACTTAAAATTATGAACACAGAGGAGATGCTCTTTTGAGAAAAGACAAGAACTTGTAAATATGACAATGGAGACTCAACGGGCTTGATTATTGGTGGATTCAAGACTAAGGAACAGGCATGTCACAGCTTTGAAAGAATGAATGAAGTCATCATTAAATTCACCTACAATGACGAAAATCCCAAATTTTAAAAATTGCCATAATGAGCCAGGAGTTGCACTCTTCGAGCAGTTGGTGTGTGTATGAGTTGGGTTTCCCTAGAGCAATAGAACCCTAAGATCTGCTGATGTATGGTTATATAAGGGGTGTCATTAGCTTGGCTTGCATGGTCAGAAGCTGGAGAGCAGAGGAACAGCAACTGCATAAAGATGGAAACCTGAAGATAGAGGGACTACTCACGCAGCCCGCATGGAGTTGGAGGCATGGAAGCTTCCCGGTGAATCCCTGAGAGTCCACTGTGGAAGACTGAGGAAGCTGGTGTCTGCTGTCCACAGGCAATGGCAGCAGTCGATGCACCAGCGCAAACAACCAGTTTGCTTCAGTGCAGCTTCAACTTTCTCCAGCTTTTCTGCTCATGAATGGCCACAGCAGATTGCATGGTGCCACCCACATTCAGGGTGAGTTGTCCAGAAGCCTCTTCATTCCAGACATTTCCTTGGCATCTCTCCATCCTGACAATGGATGATTCAGGTAGCACTCTACTGTTCAGTGATTCTCACTGATGTCTAATGCTGTGTCCTCAGACAAAGACGGGGAGGCTGGATGGCGCAGGACCAGGTTGATCTAGAAGAAATAAGTTGCCGCTGCACTATCTGCAAGGGATGCAATGCTATAGAGGAAATCTTTATTTCAGTTAGAGCAGAATGAGAGGAGGCTTTGAAAAAGTGAGAGGGAACAACTTCTCACCAAGCATCATTTCCAGACAGCACACTGGGAGGGTTTCAGGCTCTGAGCAGGATGGAAAAGTGGGATTAGAAAAGTAGGTGTTGCAGAGCTACATGGAGGTTATAAGATGTGAATTGAGAGCCCTGGGGTCCTTGTGGTGACTGACGTGAGGGGAGTTCCAGGCATAAATAGCTTAGTTGGGATTAGACAAGGAAGAATCTAGTGTAAGCTGTCATTTCGCACTTCCAAATATGTGATTCATGCACACACCCGCAGACCTACACATGCACACATACGATATTTACAGTGTATCTGCGAAGGCCATGTGATTCACCCTGGCTAGTGGATTTTTGGTTAAATTGCTATCGTTATGTTATAAATGATATTATACATGTTCAAATGTTTTTCAGTATACATTTGTCACCATAAATTAGCTCAATACAATAGCCTGGCTACACTTTATGTGGAATGTGATGATATTAAAAATAAATTGTTCTAATTTATTTTCTTGGATATATTGAACTAATAGAAAATAATGTTTTATAAAGTAGTATTCCGAAAGGTAACTTGTTTCCATCTCAGCTGTCAGAGGAGTTCAATCCTAGAATTTTATTATTTTATTTTATTTTCCATACAGGTTAATCATTGAGCCACATCCCCAGGCCTTTTCAATTTTTATTATTTTTATTATTTTTTTATTGTGAGATAGGGTCTCATTAAGTTGCTGAGGCTGCCTTTGAACTTGTGGTCATTCATGCCTCATTCTCCTGAGCTGTAAAGATTATAGGTATACACCACTATGTCTGTAAATATTTTAAGTACTGTCTAATTCACAAATTATAATTGTGTACAATTATGGAATAGAGAATGATGTTTTGATGTATGTACACATTTTTGATGAATTTAATTAAGCTGATTAACATATCTATGCCCTCACTAGCATTATTTGTGTGTATGTTCAGAATGTTAAAAATATATTATTTTACAAATTTTAATTATATAATACATTATTATTAACTGCAGTAACCATACAGTACAAATGATCACTAAAACATTCTTACAGTCTAGCTGGAACTTTAAACACTTTGATCAAAATCTTCCCTTTCTTCCTATTCCTTTTCCCCCAGACTCTGGTAACAAACTTTTACTTCATATTTCTATAATATTAAATTATTTTTATATTTTATAAGTGAGATTTTGTATTATTCATCTTTTTGTGCCTGGTTTATATCACTTAATGTCATCTAGCTCTGTCCATGTTATTATGAATGACAAAATGCTGTTTTTAAGGCTGTATAGTATTCTATTGTTTATTTCAACCACTTTTTCTTTATCCTTTATCTGTTATTATGCACTGAGTATGCTTCTAAAACTCACCTGTAATGAATAATGCTGAGGTGAACATGGGAATGCAGATAACACTTTTGAATTATCTATTTCAGTTCCTTTGCATATACAACCAGAATTAACATTGATGGATCATTAAGTAAGTCTGAGGGGTTTTTTTTTAGTTTTATTTTTTTATTTTTGAAAACTCCACATACTGTCTCCAAAATGACTGTACCAATTTACATTCCCACCAACAATGTGTAGACGTTCTCTTTTCTTTGCATACTTGCCCATACTTTTTTATCATTCTTCATTTTGAAAATAGCCATTCCATCAGGTGTGAAGTGATATCTTATTATGAATTTCACTTCCATTTTCCTAAAGATTAAAGCTATCAAGCATTTCTTCATCTATTGGCAATTCATATCTCCTCTATTTGAGACACATCTATTTGAATCTTCTGCCATTTTTTTTCAAATTGAGTTGTACATTGCCTCCTACTGAGTTAAGTTTCTTGTGTATTTTGGATATTAGCTCTTTGTAAGGTGTGTATTTGCAGATGTTTTCTCCCAGTCCGTGTGTTTTCTCTCCACTCTGTTGCGTTCTTTGCTTTGCAGGGCTTTTAAGTTTGAGATAGTTGTATTTGCCATTTTAGTTTTTGTTGCATTTTCTTTTGGAATCCTAGGAAAGAAATCATGGTCCAAATCAAGCCTGTGTATCTTTTTTTCCCCTATGTTTTCTTCTAGTATCTTTACAGTTTCAGTTCTTAATTGGAAAGAAGCTGAATTTATATTTGCAAATATTTTCAGTAAAGAAATAAATTTGTAATTGGGGAAAATGCAGGGCTTTTACTTTGAAAATAAATGGAGCTCTGTTTTGCTTCTTTTAGTTATTGAAGATAAATGCCCTCCACTTGGAACATGATATATAGAGTTCCATGACAAAACATATTATTCAAGGACCTACTTGAACTTTAGGTGATTTATTAGACTTGGCATGAACCTGGGTTAATGAATCATGGTTAGGTAGAAACCTGTGGTCTTCAAAATTAAGGGTAAATATGACAGACCTCTAAAGTGAAAAGATATATAAGTCATCTAATCCTTAATGACAATTTATGTCCCTGGGATGATTTTTATGCTCTATATTAAATTCTACTTTCATTCCAGGAGTAGCACTGTTGAGCTTCTAAGAATCAGTTGTTATCAGAACCAGAAAGAATTATTCAGTGTATGGAAAAATGAATTAACACCATTAGTTTGCAACCCAGTATCTCATTTGTAATTATATTATGATATGCTGTGATTATGCAAATATAGGAAATACACAAGATAAAAAATATGGTTTTCATGGGAGCTTGTTTCCTAAAATTTATGACTGCTTGCTTTCCACAGCTGTGTAACAAGTCTTTATAAATAATGGAAGGATGCTATAATCTGACAAAGTTTACAATATAAATTATGTGTTAACTGTACCTGTTTTGCTCTGTTTATTGTCTCCATTCCCCTATTTAAGAAGGATTTATCTTCACCAATAGAAATGCAAAACCATTTAAAATGGATTTAACTGCAACTAACATAATCTGTTGTTGGCATAATTAGTTATGGATTATTATAAATCATACTTGACCTTGAAAAGAATGGCCAATGTATACAATGATCATCATATGAGTGCAATTTTTTTCTAATTAAAGGTGCATATACATTATAAGCTGATTTCAAACTTTTTATTTAAATGATAATGTAACTGCCCTTTTTGAAAAGCCATTTTCTTAATTCACTTTCTGTTTCTCAAGTTTATTTAAAGAGATTCATGTAGAACATGTGCAGGATTATCTTTTAGGATGCTCTAGAATTTGGTTATTCCCATAGTTTTGAATATAAAGAATTTGAATTAGCCTAGTGAATCTTAAAGATTCCTACTGGGAGGAAGAATTTAAGCACAGCCAGTAACAAAGTGGAAAAACCCTTGCTGATGTTTTCACATCTGAGCCAGAATCCAAGGAGGATGTTAGTACCAAATCATCTAATTCAGGCTTCTCAATGTGATGCCAAATATTAACTTTTCTTGGCTCATGTGATAGTTATTTATTCTTCTGTTATTTTCTGAGAGGATTAATTAACTTCATGTTTCTCAGTTGCAGATAAACTTAACTTCCTCTGTAATGAAACAATGAGTTCTGATTTATCTAAATTTTTACTCAATGCAGTCAATATCATACCCACAGAATATGTTCATTGTATTTGCTGTTGGTAGGGGAATATGAGAACTGATATCCCACTTGAAAATTATTGCCAAAAATGATTTTTTTCCTAATAGTCTGAACTTAACACTATTCGAAAGGGAGATTGACTAGGTAAAAGGGCTTGAATATATCTTTAATCTTGGACCATCACTTACTGTTCTATTATGGTAACACAAATGCTCAAATTTACAATCTTCCATGTGATGAGCGGGATGAAAGTTTGCAGGATTGTGTGTGAGAGACAAGATGGATTTCCTATGTCTCAGCCTCAAGGCTCAGCTTTGGGAACTGCTATGACAGACACTTTGTACCTACACAGACATCTCCCAAACTCTCAGCTTCCTGCTCAAGCTTTCTTTGCCACTCAGAATTTAATCAAAGCATTTACATCCTGAGAGTTCAGGTAAGTTCAGAGAAGGCACCCGGGAGCAGGGCAGCCTTTTTTTTTTAATGAGAGAAGGGCAGTCAGTGCCTTAATGTCCCAGAGTCTAGTTCCCTAGAAGGAGAATGCTATGGTGTGTCCACTCTATCCCTCATTTTGTTCTTAAACAAAATGGTTTCCATGGTGACAACTGTCCCAAAATGCAATGTTTGGTATACTTCCTTTTCCTCCCTATTTCAGTTTCCCCTTTTTCCCACTCTTATTGTTGAAGATTTTCCTCTCCGCAAAAGCCACCTATACCCAAGTCCTCTTCTCTATGTGCTTCAGGGGACACAAACTAGATATCTTACTGAAGTATTATAACTTTATTCCTTGTCACATCTTATTTGTCAACAAAGCATTTGGCACACAATGAACTTTACAGTTTACAATATCTATGATATCAGTTTCGAAAGTATTTAGTAGAAAATATGATTTTATTTCCTGAAGAGTTCATGATATACGTGATCTTTTTCCTTGAGGAATTGGTCTGTTGGTTTTTGACTTGATTTATTTAATCAACGTGCAATTTTCTGGTGTCCATGTTTTACATGCACCAGGTTGCATCCTAAGAAAGAGATGAATTTCTTGAAAATGGAAATATATCATCTTAATTTATATATCTGTAATACCTTTCAAGAATTTTTCTGAATTCAAATACTGATTCAAACAAGTCAAATAAACTTTTATTTGAATTAGACTTCTTGACAAGTAATTTTATTTAATAATAGTCAGTGTCCCTGATCATGGAATGCGAATGAAAGAGCACATTGCTAAAAGCTGTTTTTGGACTTACTGTATGCATTAAACACATGTTTAGCTAAAGGATTCTTTCACTTTCTTCTAGAAGGGGAAAATGCATCCAGAGAAGCTACCCTGTGTGTACGTTTAAATTCTAATTTTAATAAAATACAGTAAATGAACAGAAAGAATCTTTACCTTCCTAAAATGAACCTAAAGACAGAAAAATAGTAATATAATCATGTATTTTCAATTAGTACCTTATGCTTAATTAAGTAGCTTAAAATTATGAGCTACTAAAAGTTTTTCCCAGGGCATTATGCTATATGAATGCTTTTAATGTCAGTTGAAGAGCAAGTACCATTTTAAATCAAAGCATTTTCCTAATTTTCCATCTCAGTATATATCAGAGTTTTTGCTTTATTTTCTTTATTTCTCCCTTACCTCAACTCCTCTCACTCTTTTTTTTTTTTTTTTGGATAATTGTTCAGAGACACTAAATGTGCAAGATGTTGAAAAGTTTCCAAATCTATCAAATTAACTTATTAATTTTTATTAGGAAAGGTGTAATGCACTGTCCATTGAGATTTCAGCATCATCAGTGAAAGACTGATGTTTAGCTTGCGTGGGCTCTGTGAGAAAGTTGTTGAACTTGAACTCTCCTGAATTTCTCCTAGCTCTGTTTTGTATTTATCCCCCACCCCAAAATAATTAAACATAAAATAATAAACAGCTGATAGTTATGGTTTCCCTGGGTGGTATCCCAGGATTTAGGAACACTGGAAAAAGCACATTCAGCAAAAGCAACAGGGTGAACCTCCTTGGCCAAGGACAAAAGAAGCAGGGATGGATGGCCCTAACCCAAGCACAGGATGTTGTCAGCCAGGAAGCATTGCTGAGCTCTGACCACACTGAGGGAGTGCAGATCAAGGCTGACACCTACCTCCAGCTTCCTCTAGAGCCTGAGTTGATCCAAACCAGGAGAACAAAAGATTCAGAAGATCCACCCTTCAGGCCCACAGGAAGCCTTCCTTAAATCGTAAGGATATAAGCATTCACACCAGACTATTGTCAAAGATCATCCAGCTTCATGGAGAGGAGCAATGGGCAGTGATGAGGGTGGAACTCTGAAGGAGTGTTTATACCTGGAAAAACTGAGTGCTGCTTAAAAGATTTTAAGCAAAGATAAATTTGGTGAACTTCACTGAATGCATCAAATATCTTCCCTATTATGAATATTTTCACTATACTCTGATTAAACAAATTATGTTCAAATTTGTTTCTGTAATATAAATCTATACAGTCATACAAATTTTCACATAAATTTGAGAAAGGAATGTCTACTTACTTCATAATTAACTAGAAATCACAAAATTGCAGTTAAGAGGGATAGAATTGTATATTTTTCATCTGCAGATATTTAAAATATAGGGGCTGGTGCGGTGTCTTTGCAGTTTCGGCGCTTGCAGCACTTGCCTGGCATGCGCGAGTACGTAGGTTCAAACCCCAGCACCCACGTACACCGCTACGTGTCGGAGCAGCGAAGGCCATGTGAAAAACTCAATAAAAATTGATTCTTTCTCTCTCTCTCTCTCTCTCGCTGTCATTCTCTCTCAAATAAAATAAAATAAAATATATTGTGATAAATTCAATAAGCTGTGAAATTCCATGAATATAGCTCATAGAAACTCATATGATTCTTGAAATTCATTTTTAACTAGAAGGTGAAATATTCTAAAAGCAATCACAGAAAAATGAATGAAAACCAACATGTATTTGACACTAACTAAAATAAAATAGGTTTGGATTTAAGAATTCAACTTTCCTGTTATTGTCATGGACTAATGTTCTAGAATATTAAGTATATATTTTTGGGTTAAAAAAACTCTCTAATCTTACTCTGTTACTTATTTACTATTCACCCTTGCTTGTATTTTCCATTTTCTTCAAATATAAATTTTGTGTAGTGATTTTCTTCCTGAAAATAACTGTAGCCTAGTTTTATATGGTGGTGTGTCCAACACACTGGTCATTGTAGAATTGCTCTTTTATATTTATGATTATTTTGAGTCATATGAAAACACAGGAGTGTGATTACATAAGCATATTTCAGCTCTTTCAAAATTGCATAAAATGAAATACTAAGTTAAATGATTATTTTTTTTCTGGAGCCAACTGAATTGTGTGGCATTAGGATCTATCTATCCATACTGAGAGTCTATACCTACTACACATGTAAGGATAGAAATTTACTCACCCAATTAAGCTAACTGACAAGGAATAGTTGAGCTTAATTGAGACCCATGATGTTGATGATGTTGAGAAGTTTGATTAACTTCAGAAATTAAGACTAAATATTTTAAGAAACTCAATCATCAATTATCTCATTTATTTTATACATTAAAATAAAATGCAGCTTCAATACTATTAAATAAAAATATTATTATCACAATAAAAATATAGCTTTCATAGTTATGATATGGATAGATATATTTTAAAATATAGGTTTAGGTAAAATCTTCACAACATTTTGCATAATTGGTTTGCTAAGAAGTATCATTTTTGTTTAGCATATCCAATCTTACTACATAATATGTAAAATTTTGAAAAACAAGCTGAAATTATTTTGAATATTGACAATAGCAGCAAAGATTTGGCAAAATAAGAAGTTACATGATACATCATAAAAATGAGTCCATTTCTTTAATTCTTTACATATCTAGATTACAGCATTTTAGATTTAAAAGTAAAAATTAATAATATTCAGGCAATCATTTTTACATTAGCACTAAGAAATTTCTTGCACAAAACTTGAAATAAATAGCCCTTCAATAATCTAAAGGAAATCCATACATTTCCTTTGGAGGAACAAACACAGAGAATTTGTTTTGGGTATGATCAAGAGAAAGTGAAAAATTCACATTCACCCTGAGAATCTTATGATTTAATCAAAATATGATCTCTAGGTTTTATTCAATTCATTTATAAAAAATGTTGTTTAATTGTTATTGACAACAATTGTAGTAAACATTA
>PVKS010040117.1:0-16828 GCA_004027875.1 Aplodontia rufa | reverse complement strand
TCTTATCATCATAAACTATCTCAATATATCATAAAATCATTGTCATATTTTGAAAGGATCTTTAAAGTTTATGAAGTGTATTTACTTATTAATATTCAGAAGTTATTCATCTTTACATCATAAAAGCTGTCAAAATTTTTCTTTATGGTTTCTTTCTTAGCTTTTGGCTTGTGGAGTGTGAGTTTTCTCTCTTCACTACTCTACCTAAGGGATCTGAGCAAGCTCACTTCTGTCCTCAAGTGCAGAATGCTTCTTTACCATTCCTCCAAGTGTCTGATTCTACAGTAATCTGGTAGGCTTTGTTGAGGGAAACTGGTAAAGCATGCACTTAGAGTAACCAGCAGTAGCAGAGGAAATTTTCATGCTCAGCCAGACTCCAGCTCAACTGGGCAGTCATTTGAGCCTGTGACTCAACTTGCCCATGGCCTGTTTGAAGAAGTTTTGAGGAAACTGAGAGGATGTGGTAAAGGGAATCTGAGGATAAAGAAATTATAAAGTTAAAAGGGGAAATCAACAAGGTGATTCATGAATTCTGTTACGCAAGGATATTGGGAAATGCTACTGACCACTGAGAAAGGCATCTTTAGCAGAAGCTGTTAGACAGGTATCTTGCTGGAGATGGGAAATTCGTTAAAGAGGAAAGTGCATGGGGTAGGGAGAACTGAGATGGAGTCTTCCCATTAATTTTAATTCAAACTTAGTAAACTTGAAAAATATAACACTTACTATTTTATAATTATAAAAGTTATACTAGCACATTGCCAATAGTGTGAAAAATAAAAGAGAAATAAGTAATAAAGATGTGGTTTATGGGAAACAGGATGAACTTAAGAATAGATATGGTACAGAATAGAATTATATGTAGGAATGATGAATAGTGGTTAGAGCATAAGGCACCAAAGAATCATAATGAAACATAAGGTGAGAAGTGTAGATCGAGGGAGAAAATCTGCCAGTTACTCTTCTGACAGTGGATTAATAACTAGAATATATAAAGATTTAAAGAAAACACACAAAAAAATCTACCACTCAAAAGTGGACAAAAATAAATAGACATTTCTCAAAAGAAAAAAAACACAATTGACCAACAAATTAATGAAAAAAAATAATGTTCAACATACTTAGTAATTAGGGAAATGCAAGTCAAAACTATACTAAGATTTTATCTCACCCAGTTAGAATGACAATCATCAAGAATACAGTAATGTTAATTGCTGGGGAGAATTGCAGGGGTGGGGAAAGGCGCATTTGTACATTGTTGGTGGGACTACAAGTTAGTATAACCTCTTTACAAAGCAGTATGGAGATTCCTCTAAATACTAAGAATGGAACCACCATGTGACCCAGCTATCCCTTTCTTTAGTATTTATCCAAAAGAACTAAAATTAGCACGCTATAGTGAGACATGCATACCAGTGTTTATAGTACACAATTCATAATAGCCAAATTATGAAACCAGCCTAGGTGCCCATCAATAGAAGACTTGATAAAGGAAAGGTGCTATACACACACACACACACACACACACACACACACACACACATCAAAAGAAGAATTAAATTATGTCATTTGTTGGTAAATAGATGGAACTAAAGATCATCATGCTAAGAAAAATAAGCCAGACTCAGAAAGTCAAGGGTCAAATGTTTTCTTCTATATGTGGAAGCTAGAGAGAATAAAGGAACTTTGCAAGAGTAGAAGGGAGATCAGTACAGGAGAGGAGGGGAGAAAAGGGGAGGAATAGAGGAAGGAAATAGGAAGAAATAGGGAAATTAAGTTAGCCAAATTATGATATGTGCATGTGTGAATATATCACAGTGCATTCAAAGTTTGTATATAGATATAATGCACCAATTAAAATAAATAAATGAAAGAAATACCAAAAGAGTACAGGAAGGTGATCAGGGGGAAGGAGATGGGGAGGGGAAAAGGAAGAGCTAGGGATTGAAATGGAGCAGTGTTATATACATTTATGAATATGTCATAATAAATCCCTCTATTCTATATAGCTGCAATGTGCTAATATAAACATTAAAAAGGTAGTAGGCTGAGGTGTCCTTCTTTGAGGACAGAAGCCATGTCTTTCAACTGTCTTCTCAGTAGTATCTCATACAGTGTATGGTGCAAGGATTAGTGAGTGAGATGCTTTATGGTGGTTAAGAGCATGGATTTTTGAGTCAGCTCTTGGGTGAAAAAACTGCAGTTCATGGCAATTTCTAGTTGTATAACCTTGTACATGGTGCTGAATTTTGTTTGTTTTGATTTGGTGGTACTAGGACTCAAACCCATACGCTAGTCAAGTGCTCTATGTCTAAGCTACATCCCTAGCCCAAGTTGCTTAATTTCTTTAATCTTTAATTTCTTTGTGCATAAATGAAGATAACAATCAGCATATTTTGTCAGATTAAATCAGTTGATGTATGTAAAATACCTAATAATTTACATGTACAAATAACCTTCATCTGGTAGGTTAATAATGAATTTGAGAAGACTTTTTTCTACTAGGAATTTGGGTTTATTAGGTAGATTCTGGAAAGAAGGGTTTTTTTAAAAAAAAAGTTTAGACATTCATTTATTGGATACTTCGGTGCATGTCTTTTATAAATGTTTTCATTTTTAAAATAAATACATAGGAGAATTACTATATTGTATGGTAATGTACACTTGATGCTAAAAGAAATTTCTATGTTGTTTTCCAAAGAAGCCCAGTTTCTTCACATCATCATCAACTCTTGATATGGCCCTTTTTTATTGGCTGTTTTTAGTTATACATAACAATAGAATTCATTTTTTTTTAAAGAGAGAGGGACAGAGAGAGAGAGAGAGAGAGGGAGGAGAAACAATTTTTATTTAGTTTTTCATGTGGCTTTCGTTGCTCCGAGACTTTGTTGTGTACATGGTAGTGGGGTTTGAACTCGCATACTTGTGCATGCCAGGCAAGCACTGTAACCACCAAGCCATTGCTCCAGCCCAATTTTGACATAATTATAAAAGCATGGAATATAATTTGTTCTAATTCAGTCCCCAGTTCTTTTCCTCCCCCACCCCTCCCCTCACCCTTTGTTTGCTTCCCTCTACTCTATGACCTTCCTGCTGTGTACTTAGAGTTTTTTTAAATTAGTGTCTTGTGGATATACATGATGGTGACATTCACTGTGATATATTCATGTATGTTCATAGGAAATTTAAGTCAGATTCATCCCACGTCTTTCCCTGTCCTGTTTCTCCTCCCTTCCTTTATTCCCCTTTGTCTTCTCCTCTGATCTAGAAAGCAGGTTTTAATTTGGCATCAGATTAGAGAAGGAAGAGATTAGCCAATGAGAAACAAGTTGGTGGCCATTCTGTAGTCAAGGTTAGAAGCTGTGAAGTCCTGAACAAGAGTGGTAGCAATGTTAAGGTAAAAGAGGGGCCAATGGCCAATACATTGAAGAAAGAAGATCCGTGAAAATTGGTAACGTATGAGATATGGAGAGGGGAAAGAAGAATGAGAAAGCCAAGACGAGCTCCATCTCTGTTATTACATGAAAGTCTCAATAGACATCTCTAAACAATTAACCATTTTATCTTCTCTAAGCTACGGTAATTTTTGTGATTTCAAAATCAGGAAGTGTAAGTTAATTCCTTCTTTAGGAGATTTTTCCAATCACTCCTATAGGCCAACAATCTGTCCTTAGCACTGATATACCCAGGGTACCAACGGAGAAGCTAAGAGCCTTACTTGTGTACCAATTGCAGTTGTGTTTGCAATGGGAAGCAAAATGTACAAAAAACCGCCTCCTGAAGGAAACATAGTGGCTCAAGTTGTCAATTGTATCTGGGTAAGTCCATGAATTGTTTACCTACTTTTTGAAATCAAAAGAATAAAGAGATGCTATATTGAGCAGATGCACCTTTGAGCATGGCCTTATATTTTTCTCATTGATCTTTGCTCTACATGCAAGGTTTTGGACAAGCTGAGATTAATTGATTTTCCTCCATACCTCTACTTAAGTTTTTAAAAAAGTCAATCATTTTTAAATCGGCAAAAAATTTTTTTTGCTGTGTACTTATTTATGATACTAACAGGAAATAAAGATAAAATTTTATCTTAAATATTCTGAAATTCAATGTCTGATGAGATCAAAGAGTTGGAATAGGTTACAAAAGGTATGCGTGTTTGAGGGAGGGGATAATAAATTGTAAACAGCAGGGAATATTTTGTTTTGTTCTGCTTTTTCCTGATACCTGTGCTCTGCCCTAGTTTGCTATTTCCAACCGCTTCAAGAACCGTTCTGGTGATATTCCAAAGCGGCAGCACTGGCTGGATTGGGCCTCTGAAAAGTACCCTGTAAGTCAACACTACAGAAAGTTTCCTTGCTCCATGGAGTCTTCCCAACTAATTTGCTTCTATGCATTTAACTCTTCTTTTTCTGTTTTTGGGTATTTCTGCTCTAAGTGTAACTTCTGGCAATTCTACCTGTTTTTCTTCCTCCTTGCAGAAGCATCTCATTATGGACGTGAAGGCACTGACCAGGATACTGTTCCTTTATATCCCATTGCCCATGTTCTGGGCTCTTTTGGATCAGCAGGTAAGAACAGCCCCTTTGAAAAGCCATCCCTTCTTCCAACTACTTTACTCTACAGAAATATCTCTTATTAACATCTGTCTGCCCTAGGGCTCACGATGGACCCTGCAAGCCACCAAGATGAATGGGAATTTGGTGAGTAGAAGCAATTTTCCAGATAAGTTTATTATTTTTTCATCATCCATATTGAAGAAAATTTAATTTAATTTGTGCTTTTGCCTGAAAATTGACACAGGATCATTTGAGAGGTGCATTTATCTTGAAGGCACTGATTAGGCAAGATAATGAAAGCTAGTCTAGAAATAAAAACCAGAATCTTGTCTTTAGAAATCAAGAACATAAGGATGAGAAACAAGTATACCTGGATGTATTGACAGGATAGCAAATGAAGTGATATAGGCGTGGGTGGGGTGGGTGGAGATTTGCCTCTAGCTCATCCTAGGATAGAGCTGGGACAGGTTTGATTGGGGCTACTACACAATTGGTTCCACCTCTCAGGCATGACACAGCAGGGGACAGGAAATGGAGCATTTTGCATATGGATAAGGAAAGAAACACAAGGCTGTAAATATTCTTTTCTGGTTTTCAAATTGCTATTCTTTTATCCACGCAAATGAAGTACCTCTGCTCTCAGTGGTTCCTGTTCTCGGGTCATTATATTACATTCTGAAGAAGACAGGGTGGAGTAATGCCAGAGTCATATTAGTATTTGAACCCTGCCAAATATTGTTTTACTTCTCCCTCCCTCTAGTTGTCCAAGATTTACCATAGTGGTCCCCTTGTTGACCCTCAGGACAACTTTGGAAGCACTGTATGTCAGTGGGAGTCCTCATTATTAGTACTTATAACTGTAGTTGTTGAGATTAATAAAACACACCAACTCTATTTTCTCCCAAGTTTATGGAAAGCATAGTATAGGTTGAGCACCTCTAATCTAAAAAGTCATAATCCAAATCTCTCCAAAATCCTAGACTTTTTGAGTGCTGACATGATGTTTCATGCACACATTATTACAAATATTATATAAAATTATCTCAGGCTATTGTGTATGAGATAAATGTAAAACAAATGAATTTCATGTTTAGACCTGGGACTCATTCCCAAGATATTTCATTATGTATACACAAATATTTCAAAATGCAAAACATTTCTACTTCCAAGCATTTCAACATGTATATAGAAAAGAGTATTCTCCCTTAGGCCATCAACTGTCAGTAAATGTAGCCAGAAACCATTCCAACCCTGCTTTCAGGCCCAAATATTCCAACAGGCTTCTTGCCTGTTAATTAGCAAGATTCTTCTGCTAGGCCTTTCTTATTTCTGCCACCATCTCACTATAATTTATTATAATATTTCAGGGATTTTTTGTGCTTCAGCCGGACCAGATGCAGGTAGGAGACTTCGCTACAGGCATGAGGACATATTTCTTTCCTCATCTATACCTCTACCTGCAGTATTAGAATTTACAGCCATAATCAGATGAGTTTCTCCTTGTATGCTGAGGAGGGTCAACCATAGAAATGACAGCATTTTTCTTCTTAAACCTTAAACACTATGGAAATAGCTTCCTCCCAACTTAAGGGAAAGTGAGTTTATCCCCACAGGTAAAGGGTAAGCATTGGATTTCTTTTTTGTTAAGGTAGTATAATGGAAATATTGCCAAAGAAAGTGTAAGTCTTTGCTATGTGAGTAATGATGTCAGAATCTGTTGATGACTCCCAGTTCCTTTTTTCAGCCTCTTGTTAAACCATCTGTACTTCTTTCTTCTCTCCTGCCTTCCCCGCTGCCTTCCGCACACCCTGACCATGACATATTCCCTTGGGATGTGAAACTGGAGAAAATAAATGACAATGGGAGAGAAGAACTCCCAATATGATTGACAGAAAAACTCACTCAGAGAGAAAGAACCCCTTGGGGTATTTGAAAGGTGCTATTCAAAGGAAATAGTCCTGAGTATAAAGGAACTAAGAAATGTTGAATCATTCTGTTCTTCTTAAGGTGAAAGTATGTATGGATGCAAATATGAGCACATGCTCACACTCATGAGAGAAGAACACTTGGTAGCTAATACTTTTTTACCATACATTACAGGTACTAAATCCCTTTCTGGTTCTTATCTTCATCCCACTGTTTGACCTTGTCATTTATCGTCTGATCGCCAAGTGTGGAATTAACTTCTCGTAAGTGCTCACTAAACCTTCTTTACTGCAACTAATTTAATCTTTGCTCACTTTAACACAGATTCAATATCTGTATGTTTCTACTTAATGATGATTGGTTTTGGTTAATCATTTTTCTACATTGGACTATATACCTATTAATACTGATGTAATCAATCACCTCTGATGTAATCAATGAGAGTCAAAGCCATTACTGTGGACATAAATGTGTGATATTGAAGGTGTAGGTCTAGGCATCATTAAAGTCAAAAGGATGTGAGATTAGGCTCCTACACCAACTTGTTGCTTTGACCTTGAGTGTTGCCTCTTAAAAGAAGTTCAAAGTCTTTGATGATAACTAATTCCTTTAAATCTCCTGTTGTCCCTGTGAAACAAATGGGGAACCTGGTAGAACAGAGGAAAGGCTCCTTCCCTCCTCTTTAAGAAGTTATTCTTTGTAATAGGAGTTATTCTTTGCAATATTTTCCAGAGGAGAGTTTCAAGTTTTCTTCCATTTCTGATTTAATGTTAATTTAGTTGTGAATACTTTACCACATTCAAATGGCCTTGTGCTATTTACTCATTCACTGAACAGGCACCAGGGAGTTCAGGGCCAACTGAACGCAAATGTAAATCAAGCATAGATCTTTCTGTCAAAGAATTTACTAGTTAGTAGGGAGCTCGAGCATATCCAATGATAATGATTATACACATAAAATGTGTTAAGTACCCTAGGAAAGGAAGATCAAAATGTTAGAAAGGTGTAGAGAAGGGAGACAGTCCTTCCTCTCACCAGAGTCAACAAAGGCTACCAAAGAAGAAAATGAGTTAAAGCATGGACAGAACCTGGCACATGGTAAATGTTCAACAAAGCTGGTTATATTGCTACTATTTTGGGTACTAGGACATAATGGATAGGAAAATCATTAGCAAAGTAGTGGTGGGAAAAGGTGGTGCAATTACCAAGAGCAGTTTGATGTGCCTCGAGTAAAAGCAGAAAAAATGATGTATGGAGGAGAGTGCTAGGAAGTAGCTTGAAAAGCAGTTGGGACTAAGTCAGGAAAGGTCTTTAGCAATAGGCTAAAGAGTTTGGATTTTATACTGTAAAGTCTAAAGGAGAACAATTGTCTCTCCCTTTCCTCTGCAGATCACTCAGGAAAATGGCAGTTGGTATGATCCTAGCATGCCTGGCATTTGCGGTTGCAGCAGTTATAGAAATAAAAATAAATGTGAGTTCAATAAGTCTTAAGCTCCAGGAGGGCAGGGCCATATTCGTGTTGTGCACTGTGCTGACGTGTTCACTCTCCATTCCCTGGGACCTAGTGCAGTATTTGTTTTACAGGAGGTGCACAGTAGACATGCAGGGTAAATAAATAGATAAAAATGCAAAATGAGGCCCAACTCTTCCCTAAGTTAGTCAGAGTTTATTTTCAGGGAATTCCCAAGTGCCAATATCCAAGATATTGTGTTCTTTAGGGAACACAGGCTTATGCAATGCCTTTCCAGATACCTAATAAATTATTGTTGGCAGTTGAATAGCCACTAATGGGGAGTGGTGTATAAGGCCACAGCTGAGTAGAAAAGCATTGAGTTTGTTTTCTGGCATTGACGCCTGCTTCATTGAACTTTGTTTCCCCCTCCAAACTACCTTTAGGGTTTTTGAAGCCAATCACTCTTCAAGGGAGAAAAGCTAAGTCCTTTTGATTACATGGATTAGGTTGTCACAGGTAGGACCAAGTTGTGTGTTCTCATTGTACCTGAAAGGTTATTTATTGGTGATTTTAATATATGATATTTGTCCTAAGGAAATGGCCCCACCCCAGCCAGGTTCCCAAGAAATCTACCTACAAATCTTGAACTTGGCTGATGATGAGGTGAAAGTGACGGTGCTGGGAAATGGAAGTGATTCTCTATTGATAGAGTCCATCAAATCCTTTCAGGTGAGGTATGGGCCTGAATGAATGAGATTCATGTGCTGTATTGACCTTGATTTTTTTCCCTAACATTAATTGCATATAAGTACTTTCTGTGTTCTCAGATTATTTTTGATAACATGATTTTAATGGGCACATGATATTCCATTCTATCTATCTATCCACAAATATATGTGCATACATATAGCTAATTTAAACATTTTATTATAGGTATTCAAGTTTTTGTCGCTATATATAATCCTATAAATTGAACATCCTTACTCATAAACCTTTATGTATGATTCTATTTCTTATGGTAGATTCCTGGAACTAATTTAAAGAAATAATTAGTATCTGATGAGCTCATCCATGCTGAGATGCTATGAAATTGTGGTATCCAAACTGAGTTAGGGGACTGAGAATATAGTTCAGTGATAGAGAGCTTGCCTAGCATATGCAAGGCTGGATTCAATTCCCAGTGCTGACAAAAATAAAAAACAAAATAAACACAAACACTTCCAAACTGGTGTAGAAGGTGAATGTAACAGTACTTCATTCTACAGAAAACAACAAACTATTCCAAACTGCACCTGAAAACAGAAAGCCAGGATTTCCACTTCCATCTCAAGTATCATAATTTGTCTGTCTATACTGAGCATTCTGTAGAGGAGAAGAACTGGTATAGTCTGATTATTCGTGAGAATGGGAAAAGTATCTCCAGCATGATGGTAAGTTGTGGAATTACAAGTGTTCCAAGTTGTCATTTGAAAGTAGGACAACTGGCTCATCAACGTCTTACCAAGTGTCTGTCTACTGATCAGATGATCTGATCATAGGTTCCCTTTTGTCAGCTGTTACTGATTTTTACTTTCCTCTATTATAGGTGAAAGATATAGAAAACAAAACCACCCACGGGATGACAGCCATCAGGTTTGAATATCAAGCAGACCCCAGACCACACCATTCTCTTGAATCTTGGGTCTTTTCTGATCTTTGGGGCTTCATATGAAGAGGCCTCACATTTCACTTATTCTGAACAGGGATGATCTCTCCTACAATGTCGGGGACACTAGTGTCTGAATGCACTTTCCAGGGACAGGAGGCAGATAGGCTTGCTTTCTCATGTGGGATTCAAAGATGCACCGTATCTGCATATGCCTACTGTGCTCCTCTGCAAATTTTTTTCTCCTGTATTTTATCTTGCTCTCAGGAAAATAACTAAGTACTTTCTCTCCATGATCACAAGAAAGAAATTTAGAAGTAAGCAAGTAATCTTTCCTTCATTGTTGGTAATTGTATATCTATTTTTTAAGTACAGTTTTTATTGTACATCTATAGACGCATCATGGTGTAGTTCAGATTTTGAGTCCAAAGACTTGATTTTAAATCCAGACACAGCAGAAGCAAGGGCTATCCCTACAACAATGGGGCACCAAAGAAGTCACCTGCTCTCTCTGACCGGAATTAGGCCTGAGATAGATACCTGTGCCTGTGTCACCAAGATCAGGTAATTGTTGTTGAGATAGCATTGTAGAGAACTTTTAGTGAAAAGTCTGAATTTCACTGAAGGACAGAACATGCATAACAACGTGCTTTTGAATATGCTTCAGAAAGAGCAAACAGCTCAAAATAAGTAAGTAATGGGGCCAGGAAGCTGGAGAGCTAAGACCTATAAGAGGGGTATTTTTTAGGTCAATGTGGGATGATTTAATGTCCAGGAATTAACCTGCAGGACTCTAGAGAGAAGTGTCCTTCTTTTCCCTTGGGACAGAGACCAAGGCAAAAACTATCAAAACAGAAATGTACCAAAAACCCATCCTGAGGAGTGAATCTAGAGACCTAGGTTCAGAAGACTAGACAGATGGTTCTGGAAGGGTCCAAGACTTCTGGAGACCTGAAAACAAGAATAAAAGCCTACTGGGATCTAGGTTTTTCATGAGTCAAACTGAACTTCATTCAAAAGAGGATAAGATATCACTTTTACATAAATATGTTTATATCTTTGTATATTCATAATAATATTATTTTTAATAAAGTCTCAGTTGGAGAATTCCACCACTAAGAGGAAAAGAAATTTGATATACCTAAGCTGCATTTGAAAGGAAATGCAGGTTGCTGTTGGGTGATCCATGATAGTGTCCATCCAGCTAGAGATCTGGTGAGGATGTGACAGATACGTTAATGCTCCAAGAAAAGAGTTTGATTACTTTGTACACGTGACTTCAGTCATTCATCTGGTTAACAGTACGTATCATGTACCTTTTATGTACCAGCCACTATTCTAGGCAATGGGGATGTATTGCCCAACAAAACAAAAAAGGCCCATACCCTCTTTGATCAGGTGTCCTGTTTGAGTGTATTTGTCTGATGTGTAAATGATTTCTCTTCCCTCAGGTTCATTAACACTTTGCATAAAGATGTCAACATCTCCCTGGGTACAGATATCCCCCTCAATGTTGGTGAAGACTATGGTGTATCTGCTTACAGAACTGTACAAAGAGGAGAGTAAGAGCATTTCCCCTTGGGCATTTTACTTTGATGGGCAATTGTTCTTTAAATGTTATCTTTGTGTATAGATGAGTGACTTAGGTATATGTGGGCTAATTTTGAGTATGGGCAGACTCCCGCTGCTTTTCAAGTCCTACCTCCTTCCCTCGGTCTCACCATTTTTCCACACAGATCTCAATAGTGAAATCATGGTAGTTATGTTGGCCATGCTATGTCATTAATATGGCCCATCTTTGTGAGATTCACAAAGTTTATTATTGGTTCTGGCTCCTACTCTGTGGGACCTGCCACTGGCACCTCAGTACTTAGAATTTACTCCTTCGGGGTCATTGTCCTGTAATTGCCCCATCAAGTCATAAGGTTTGTGTGCAAAAAGCTCACCTGGGCCTGAAATCTACAAAAGAAGATGATTTGAACCTGCTTTGTTCAGGTTTAGAATTTTAAAAAACACAAACACAAACCTGAGAGTCAATAAAGAGTTCAGGTCAGGGGCAAAATACCTGGTATGAAAATAACTTGCTCCTAAGAGCCTCTCTCTTCAAAGGTAAGTGGTGACTTCGCAGCTTTTCCTGAGGATCAGTAGACAGTGGAGATCACTCTTTTCCCTAGAGATGGGAGTGCTAAGCCATGCTACACATCCTAATCTAAACTCATCCTGTTCCAGATATCCTTCAGTGCAATGTAAAACAGAAGATAAGGATTTTTCTCTGAACTTGGGTCTACTAGACTTTGGTGCATCGTATCTGTTTGTTATTACCAACGTAAGTAGCTCAAAGTTATCTCCCCTTTACCCCCTCCCACCGCATCTTGGGATCCTCTTGGCAGGGGCACAGGGCAAAGCAGGAGACTCTATGGCAAGACAAGATCACATACTGATTTCTAATGTAAGGTGACATGTTCTACTGTGATTTTAGAAAGCCCACTGTCTATAGAAGGGATTTAAAGAGAAATATCAGCAATAGGTAAAGAGTGTTGAGAATGGGAGTTATAATTTATCTTGAGCCATTGCTGCTAGATCACATGGTTTATTCCAGTCTCATTATAACCATAAGAAACCTAAGATTATTGTGTGCAAAATTACTTATGTTTTTTTGTCCAGCTCCATATGAAGGTCTCCTAACTCCCTGGAAATCTGCTAGCTCATCAAAGACTGAAACTCCAAGACTAACTGAACTTTGTGTCAATCTCCACGCAAAGTTCAAAACACTTGACTCAGCGATCAGGGCAGGGTACTCGGCATTTTAATTTTGGTACCAATCTTAGATTAAAGTTTGTTATTTAAATACTTTGACACCATTAAAGATATAAAAATGAGTAAGAGGGAACATTTCTAAAGGTGTGAAAGAATCCTATCTATAAAATTTCATATATTTTGCTGACTAATTAATTCAACTGGATCGCTTTGGTTATATATTTTTATATTAGGTTTGTTGAGATACCATTAATATGCCATACAATTCACTGCACTTAAAGTGTACAATGGTTTTTAATATATTAATAAGTTCAATATATGATAGTACGCATTCAGTATATAGACAGAAAGATTATTAAGTAGTATATATTCAATGGGTCCTAATATAACCACAGAGTTGTACAATTTTGGAACATTTTTCATCACATCATAAAGCAACCTTATACCCGTTAGAAGTCATTTCCCATTTCCTCCCAAACCACTAGTCTTAGGCAACCACCATTCTACTTTCTGTCTATAAATTTTCCTATCTGAACATTCCATATAAACAGTATCACATGCCAGGCATGGTGTCTCACATCTTTAATCCCAATGACTCAAGAGACTGAGGCAGGAGGATTGAAAGTTAGAGGCCTCAGCAATTTAGCCAGACCCTATATCAAATAAAAAATAAATAGTACTGGTGATGTAGTTCCATGGTAGAACACCTCTGGGTTCAATGATCAGTACCAAAAGAGATAAATAGGTAAGAAAAAACAAAGATAGATGGAATCATATATTTCATTTTTATGTCTGCTTCTTTCATGTAACATTATATTCAAGGCCCATCCATATTGTCACACGTATTAGTGGTTTATTTATTTTTATTGCCAAATAATATTCCATTGTATGAATATAACAATTTTATTATTTACCCATCAGTTCATGTACATTTGAATTGTTTCCACTTTTTTGAGGCTTTTAAATAATGCTGCTATGAAACTTCATATGCAGGGTTTTGTGTGGACTTATGTTTTCCTTTCTATTGGGTATATACCTAGGAGTAGAATTCCTGGATCTCATGGTAACTCTATATTTAACCATTCATAGAGCTGCCAGGCTTTTCCAAAGCAACTGCACTGTTCTCACTAACAGTGTTTATGGGTTTTTTTTTCTCTACATAAGGATACCTATAATGATTAGACTCCTCCTAATGACCTCATTTCAACATGTCTAATTGCATCTATAAACAACTTTATTTCCATATAAGATCACATTTTCAGGTACTAGGTGTTAGAACTTCAACACACGAGTTTTAAGGGACACAATTCAACTTGTAACAGTTGCATTCCTTATGTTATTTCATTTTTTGTTCTGTCCCTGCTGCTCAAGATAAAAGCTATAGATATTTATAAATACAAAAATATAATGGACATTTAGAATAGAAGTCATAAATTGGGGGCCTACGGACCCTAGTCCTTGTCTTGTTTGATTTGCATAATGTTGACAAAAATAATATGACAATTAATTGCCAGTATTTAAAATTCAAAGGAAATCCTTAGAATTTGAATTGCTAACATGTCTTGTAATAAAGTCAGAAGATTCCATAACTGATATTACTGTGTCGGTTGGTGCTATAGTGGCTGTGCCCTTTAGATGGAACAGGTGCTATCTAGTTCAAAATTGTTCTTCCCATTCCCAATGAATATGCTTCATTTACTTAATTACTTGCCTTTGAGCATTTGAGTATCTGACCTTGATTTAGAAGCTCTGTTCATGGTCTTCTCTTATGCTGAGAAAACAGAAGCATATACCTAAGTATTATTTACACTCTCAACAGAAGCAAAACAGGATACTTTTACCATACTATTTTGAATCAATAGCTTTTTAACTCAGAGAATCAAGGACATTTGGACATCAAAGATTTTTTTTTTAATCTCAAGGACTTTCAATGTGCTGAATTGTCATAAAAGTGAGCAAAGTGTTACCAAAAGAAATTTCAAAAATCTGGAATTGTGTGGAAATCTATTGAAAATAGCAAAAGGGTGAAAATTAGAAAGGGGATTGGATATAGATTACAGCATGCTATAGTTAGGCATATTTTCTTAAGACTACCTGTAAGCCTATTTCCTCTTTCTCTCACTAAGATCACCAATCAGGGTCCTCAGGCCTGGAAGACAGAAGACATTCCAGCCAATGAAATTTCCATTGCATGGCAACTACCACAATATGTCCTGGTCACAGCTGCTGAGGTCATGTTCTCTGTCACAGGACTTGAATTTTCTTATTCTCAGGTAAGATTTTGCAAGTGGAACATAAAAATGAAGACATTGTTTGAAGGATAAGGAATTTTAATTCTGGCACTGCCTTACATAGTTGTGTGATCCTGGACAAGACCTTCATTTCTTTTGGATTTGGGTTCCTTCTGTATGACCTTGAGCAGTTATCTTGACTCCCAGGATCATGACATTGCCGTATAGCAATATATGCCATTTGGGCTTTGGTAAAGAACACTTACACCTGAATACTAATTTCTGTGGTCAGACTACCCATGTTCAAGTTTTGCCTGCATGAACTATTGTGTAAACTTGAACAAGTGTATTATCATCTCTCAATTGCTGTTTTTCTTTCCTTTATGCTGTTTTTCTTTTCTTTTGAAGAATATTAATTGAGCATCTCTCTTGGTGGTGTATAAAGGTATATGACATAATGAATTAAAATATTCAGGAGTTCTAATTTATTCTTACTGTTAGTATTATTACCATCCCTGGAGTCAATGTGATAGTTGAACTTAGGGAAATTCAAAACTGGAAGCTTTTGTGGGAGAAGTTTACTGGATAGACATACAGGGTGAAGGGTTGGCTTAGTTTGCTTACTTACAAACTTGTATCTTTCCCAGGCTCCATCCAGCATGAAATCCGTGCTCCAGGCAGCCTGGTTGTTGACTGTTGCATTTGGGAATCTCATTGTGCTTGTTGTGGCCCAGTTCAGTGGCTTGGTCCAGGTATGGATCTGAGGGATGTAGGAGTTATGTCTGCCCAGCTTTTCCTCCAACGTCTCTTCTCCCTTTTCCCTATCTATCTGTCTCCCACACCTTCCACTAAGGGCTGTGATATGGAATGGGTTAGATACATAGAGTTTGCCAAGAAAGAGACATATATGACAATAATGACCCCATTTGCCTATGCGAGGAGAGGCCAGTGAACCCAGTGTTCTCCCAGGAGGAGTCTATCTGAATTGGTGATTTCTCAATAAATCTACTCCTCAGTCCCCATGCTATAAAGATCCCTTTAATTTCAGATTTCTCCATATTCTTCCCTTGTGTTCATTTTTCTCTGCAGTGGGCTGAATTCATTTTGTTTTCCTGCCTGCTGCTTGTAGTCTGCCTGCTCTTTTCCATCATGGGCTACTACTACGTTCCAGTAAAGTCAGAGGACATTCACAGACCAGCAGATAAGCAGATTCTCCATACCCAAGACAACGTGATCAATCTAGAGACCAAAAATACAAAGCTCTGATGATTCCCTGGACTGACCCCAGTTCCTGGCCCTGATCTCAGTCATCATCCATCTTCAAGCATTTTTTCTCCTACTGGTTTAGGAGAAAGGTAGCATCTGAGCTGATCTCCTCGACCTTTCTCCCATGGTAGATGTAATTCTAGAACTGAATTTTCCAATGCATCTTTAAATAAGGTCCTAGGACACTATGTCTTCCCATGTATCAGCAAACTCAGTATACCTTCTGTCATATTGCTCAAGTTGGCCTGGTGACTCCAAATGGGCATAAAAATCTAAGTGTATAATAGAAAGAAGTATCTGTGGGCATGCACAGTTCTGAGGGATTCCTTTCCAGGCACCTGCCATGTAGAACTGATGATCCCACTTTTTGAGGAGGGGTAGGAGTAAAAATACAGAATAATAGAGACATGGTTTTTCAAATTTATTTATCAGCAATGTAATTGTGTTTTTCACAAGGATCTCATGAATGTTTTTATGGTATGATCTGGTCCAGGAAGGGGCTGGCTTGTCAGTTATCCACGTTTAATAAGATCTTGAATGATAGGAGACAAATGCGGCATTTAATTAACACAGACAAGATTTATCTTTCTAATCACCACAGTATCTTATATACTCACCCAATTAACCATTTCTCAGTACTTATAGATCTTGGAAACCATATTAAAGATAGTGAACTTTAGTAAACATGTTCCTGAGAAATAGGAAGAAGTATACATTGCAGAAATCCAGATGAGCTATTCATTCTTCTATAGCATACATTCCTCGTAGGAACCATGTTTCAACTCGTGGACTATGCCCTTCTATGGATAGCTGTATACACATTAATTATAATTTTGCAACTTAGCTTTTCAGTATTGCTGGGACAGCTTTTTCTTATTCCATCTTGTCTTGCTTATTGCAACAGATTTTCAATAACAAAATTTTTTATAATCCAACTTCCTTTTTTAGTTTTTTCATTTAGCTTCAAACAAGTTTTTAAAATTTATTTTTATTA
>PVKS010040116.1:0-16834 GCA_004027875.1 Aplodontia rufa | reverse complement strand
TCACCACCTTCCCTTCTGCTCCGGTGCTCCAGCCCACTGGCCTTTGGAAGCTCTCCAGTGTCTGCTTTTTGCTGGCTCAGGGCCTCACACACGCTGTTCCTTAGGTTAGGGTCACTTCCCCCCCTGTCCTCACCAGACCAACTTCAAACAATCCCTGCCCCTTGTCCTGAGTGCTCCACCCTCCTGGAAGCCTTCCCATCATCAGCCAGTTCTGTCCAGAGCCCTGCAGAGTATCACAGAGGACTGGAGTAGAGGACTCAGAGGATCATCGTGAGTAGCTGGTTCCTAGTCCTCCTGAGCGCCTGTCCGTCTTGTTCTCTGCTGGGTCCTCAAAGCCCAGCTGGCAGCCAGGCTGATGAGGAAACGTTCAGCAGGGTTTTCCTGCTCCTCTTCGCCTCCTTTCAGGAACTGTCCAGACTCGCAGCGCGCAATGTCATCAGGATATGGCTGCATGCTTTTGGGGTGACTTGGGCCACCTCTGGTGACTCTGTGCTCCGGGCCAGCATGCATTCCCATGCTGACCTTGCTGGAGCCTGGAAGGTAATGAAGCTCTTGCTTCCTGACTGCAGCCCAGCAGGACTGCAGCTTCCTCCTGCGACAGATGCAGCTCATCCTCGGCTTCGCCACAGCGCCACCTTATCGATTGTCTGCGACGGTAGCCCTTGCCAGTTTTAGGTTGCAACTTAACGGGTCTCAATGAAGGAATGTGGCTGATGAAGCAGCCGGCTACCAGGGCATAGATTGTGCCAGTCGCTCCCACAAGTCCTCCTGTGCCAGTGCAGCCAGGCTCTCCCTCCACCTGGAGACCCAGACCTGCCCTTTTCGCTGTGGCTCCTCCCCTCTCCAGCACCTCCTGGGAATGGAATCAAGCTGCTGTGGTCTTCCATGCTGCTTCTTTCACATAAGATAAAGCTTCCAGATCCTTCCTGAATGTGGGACGTGCCCGGAGCCCAGCGTCTTCTCATCATGTAGTGCTGAGCTGCGCGGAAGTAGCTGTTTCTCAATCAATCCACTCGTTGACAGGATCGGCACTGAGACTCTTTCCAGTCTTGGGCTTTCATAAAGCTGCAAACATTTGTCTACAAGTCCTTGTGTGCATATCTGCTTTTTCCCCCTGGTACCAGGGGATTGAACTCAAGGGTGCTCTACCACTGAGCTACATCCCTAGACCTTTTTATTTCAGATTTATTTTGAGACAGGGTCTCCCTAAGTTGCCCAGACTGGTCTTGAACTTGCGATCTTCCTGCATCAGCCTCCTAAGTATCTGGGATTACAGGTGTGCACCACCACGCCTGCCTATCTCTTTTCTTTCTCACATAAGAAACAGGGAAAAAAACAGTTGCTGGGTCACACGGTAGGTGATTATAAGAAACAGCTGAAGCAAGCATTTCCCAAGGAGTTGCACCTCCACTCCCTCCAGCAATGTACAGAGATTCTGCTTCCTGCACTCCTTGCCCCCATCTATCTGAACCGTTTAGGGAGGGGTGCAGTGCTATTCTGGCTTTGAACCACATTTCCCGGATGACGAAGGATGGTGTATTTTTCCCATATGCTCATTTATCATCCAGATATTTTCTCGGGTGAACGGTGCGGTCAGTTCTCTTGCACATTAAAAAAACGTGAGCTTTCGTCTTGCTACTGAATTTTAATTACCTTTATATATTCTGGGTATGGGTCCTTGGTTAGACAGGCATTTTTCAAGTCTCTGACTTGCCTCTTGACTTTCTATGCCATGACTTTTTTTTTTTTTTTTTTGGTCCACCTTATTTTATAATCTGTGCTTTTTTTGCGTGTGATGGAAAAAGCTTTGCCTAAGCCACGGTGAGAACAAATTGCCTGTGTTTCTAGGGTTTTCTGGGGTCAGCTCTTTGTTTTCGTTCTATCTGTTCTGATGTAGTCTTGCATACAGGGTGACGTCAGGTCTGAGTCTCCTTTTTCCCCTTAGACACTTGCTTGCTCCGGGACTATCTGCTGAAAGGGGTGCATCCATTCTAAATGTCGCGGTCCTGCTTTCTTCCGCCTTGTTTGTTTGTTTTAAGCGAGAGAAGGACAGTGAGAGAAGGAGAGAGAGAGAGAATCGGTTTTATTTAGCTTTTCACGTGGCTTTGGTTGCTCTGACACTTCGTTGTGTACGTGGTGCTGGGTTCTCACCCACCTCCTTGCCTGTGCCAGGCAAGCACCGCAACTGTTGAGCTGCCGCCCGCTCCAGCTGCACACGCCGTTGGTTTTGATTAGTAATTTTGTGGTGCAGTGCTGTCCTCTACTTGTCCTGCGCACTCCTCCTTGTGTTCTCAGGGCTTTCCGCATGGTTCGTGGTGCCATGTGGAGATGTCACACCACACACCTGGGTCACACGCACGCTGCAGCCAGTGCTTGGCTTCTCCCTCCAGCCTCAGTACTGCTGTGGTTGCTGACTGTTCTTTTACAAACGTCAGGAACATAGATTGCACCTTTATTTTTGTGTTAAACAGCTTTTAAAGAGACTAAGTGACAAGAAAAAGTCATTGTGCTGATTTGCCCTTTTATCAGCGAGGCCCTCTTCAGTCTCCGTTTGGACTGAGGGTTCCATCTGGCCCACTTGCTGCTCCGAGGGGTTTCCTCTCACTGTACTGTGCTTTGTTCCTAAGTGAAGAAAATGTCTATCTTGCATTTTTTTTTCCAAGAGAAAGAGAAGGAGCGAGGAAGAGGAGGGGGAGAAAGACGGCCTTTGTTTGTAAGGATTCTTTTATTGCCTAGAGCTCATGGGTGGAGATTCTGCCCTCCTCTTACCCTGAGCAGGGACTCACCCGCCTGCTGGGTGCTGTGGTTTCCAAAGCGCTCTGCTGTTTTCTTGCTCTCCTTCTTCTGAGTGTGGGTCCCGCTCCTGGCTTGGGCCTTACAACATGTCTCAGGAGCTGCTTGGTGTCTTCTGCTCAGGGTTTAGCTTTTGGGACCTAGGACTTGAGGGTTTTTGGAAAACATTTGGACCATTATTTCTTCAAACATGGAGACACAATGCTCTCTGGTCTGCTTTTCTAGGCTGTGGCTGTGTGCCTGGGGACCATCCCCTGCTAGAGGCTCAGCTGTGTGCCTGGGGACCATACCCTGCTAGAGGCTCAGCTGTGTGCCTGGGGACCATCCCCTGCTAGAGGCTGCAGCTGTGTGCCTGGGGACTCCTTCAGGATTCCATAGCTCCATGATGCTCTGCTCATTTCTTGTTCCATCTTCCTACTTCTTATTCTGTTTAATTTTGGATAAAATTGCTGTGGGTTTTGTGCTCCTTATGGTGGACCAAGAAAGAATTTCTGGTCATGAACGCACTCCAATGACCATCCTCCCTGTTCTTTCGGGAGTCCTGTCCCTAGCCTTAGCAGTTTCCTCATGCGGTGCACAGATTTGTTCATGGATAAAGTCCTGAAACCTCTGGAGCTCTCTCTCTCCCTCCCCCTGCCCCCTTGCCCTCCTCCTTCTCTCCCAGGGCCCAATGTCCTCTTCTCAGAGCTCTGCCCCACATATCTGCAAATTCCTGCCTTGTGCAGAGGAGCAGCCCTGGGCAGGGCTAGAGACACTACAGAGGGTCTGTCTGCTTCCCGTCAGGGAGGCACTGCCCCGCACGCCCGGTTACAACGTGATAACCACTGTCGGTCTGCTTTGTCTTGTTCTCATTTGTTTGAGGAAGGAAGGCAAATCTAGCTCCTGATGGTCCACCACAGCCTTTCGGTTGTTAAAATAGGGGCCATCTCCTCTCACGGTTGCCTTGGTTTTTCAGGACCGCAGTCTTGGGCTCCGACTGTTGGCAAAGGGTGACAGAGGGAGCAGAGTGGCAGGTCAGCGAGTCAGGACTAGATGCTGATTCCGTGGTCTTTTTCCCCCTTTTATCTTTACTTTCTTTAATCTGAAGAAGGATCTTACATCTACAAAAATCAGTTGTCATTCCATGAGCACGTTGACTGAGAGGAAGCTTTGCGTTTGGACTTAAATTGGCTAAAGAGGCAAGTAGCCAGTATTCACACGCATAGCCATGCACACACATGTACACGTGCAGTGTGTGTGTACATGTGCATGCATGACACATGCATGATTTATGCTGATTTACAAGCATCACTTAAAAATAATTTGCTGATGTGCAAATATATTGGATGATACAAATTATCCCCAAAACACATAAAATCTACTAAAATATTTAACTAAAATTTTTCTAAGAGAAAGGTACTTTTCATTTCTAAAGAAGAGACACTTTTTAGAAAAGGTGTTGTCTTCTGAGACTCTAAAACACAATTAATTTTTTATGAGGATGTATCCAGTATCTTTCATGTCAATATTTATTTTTTCTGTGACTAGAATTACGGAGACAGGCTGAGAGCCCTGGGCAGTTTTACCATAAACTCTATTTCTCCTCCCCCATCTAATAATGCATATGGTGTCCAGATTCCTAACATTTCCATTCCAGCACATCACCTAGTTATTAACTGAGAAATTAAATTGACCAATGGTACCAAGGTAAATACATTATTATTTATTAGACACAAAATGATATTTAAATGACCAATGCAATAGTAAAATAAATAAACTGGAGATTCGGATGTTGAGCTAACACAACTCGATAAGCTGCAGCTTTCCATTTCTTCCAGTTATCCAGAAGAAGCAGTGGAGGGGGGGGGTCTTTAATTTGGAAATATAATTCTCAGAGCAAGAGCAATTCCCCAGAAAAGTGAGGAAAACGTTACCCAGAAGCAGGTGGGGATGAGCTAGCTTCATTAAGTTCCTCATTCCAGCCCGGTGGCCCTTATCAGGCCTTTTAAGCCCACGAAATACATGGAGTTGGGTCTGGCAGCTGACTCTCTCTGCCCTGGAAGTGACTGTCACGTCCCAGCGTTCCTGGTTCTGACAGTCCATGCAGGTTGAACTACGAACCCTCACGGTTTTAAATGGATGTACACTCCCCCTTCCTTAGAAGATGTATCTAAAAAGCCCGACTTTGCACTGAGAAATGCCCCCCAAATTGTCATTAAAATAACAAAGACACTCCTAAACACATCTGAGGGATGCTGGAACTTTCCACCTCCTCAAATGCCCTTCAGGTCAGCCAATCATAAGAGCTTGATGCCTCTCCCCATCCTCTGGGCTCCTGATCCCCACCCTGCCCCCTCAGTGGGGCACAGAATCTGGATGCTTTCCAGGGTTGCAGGTCACCCCCAGGGGAGGTGCAGGACCCTGTTTCAGGGACCTACTCCTCCATGGGCAGGAGGGCAGGAGCCTCATCAAGAGTCCACTGTATCCTGAGATGTGCAGATGAGTGACCCGGAGAAAGACTTTGCTCTTCAGGCAGCAGGCAGCAAGACCTCCACTCCGAACCCAGGGATTTTCTGGATTAGGAGGTGTTTTTCACTGGAATGAGGACATTTTGGGGCAAAAGTTTTTCTGTTGCACTTGTCCTGAATGAATGTTCTGGCTCGTTTTGTTCCACTGGAACGGGTGCTCCTTCGCCGGAAGGTCATTCTCCCATGCCCGGCAGAGGCGGGGCAGGTTCTCAGGAGTGGCAGGTCTGAGAAGAGAGGCATGCCTAGCTCACCCAGGGCCTGCAAGGGGCCCCCAGTCTACAGCATCTGTTCACTGGCAATGTCCTCATTAAGAGAAAGCCAGGAGGAGGGGAGGGAGGGACCACGTGGGAGGAGGGGAGGAGAGGACAGAGGGGTGCCGTCACCTGGTTACGAGGGCAATTGTGCATTATTCCGTAACAGCAGAGCATTTTGGTGGCTGTTATGTGCAGCAGCTTCCAGAGAGACCCAGATGCAGGGCAGACTGAGACATGTGGTGCAGGTGTCATAAGACAGAGCATCAACATTCAGCCTGCGTTCAGAAAGGGGCAAAATTCTGCAAAGATTAATTGGTGGAGACAAGATATGCTGTTAATAAAGGTACTGTAAAGGAAACTTATCAGAGTATCAATTTCCCATTCTGCTTCAGAGCCGAGCCCAAGGAGACAGCAGACTCCTGAAAATGAGGTTTAATAACTTTTTCTTTGCTTGTGTTAGTCTGTAGGCAAAATTTTGTGGTTTTAATAATCATCTCTGACAGTAATAAGTTTCTCTAGTGTTTATCCTCCTAACAATACATAGCTATAATTATTGTAGCAGGGAATTTAATAAGTTGCTGAAAGTGGAATAAATATGACATTGTGTTTTCTGAAAAATATCAATCCCCTTCTCTTGGTGCCGTTGTTATTGGAGGTTTTGGGTGGGGAACGCTGTCTCTGTGCTGAGGAGCAAAGCCAGGTGTGACCACCTCCGTGCAGCGCCCTCCTTCCCCTTCAGTGCTCATCCTGCTGCCCAGCGCCCTGACACCTTTGTGCCCAGTGCATGATACCAAGCACCTCGGATGCTGGGCGGAGGAAGTGCATTTTCAGGTTAGCTTTGCCTGCTTCCTGGAAGCCAAGTGCCCCCAATCTTTATCCTCCCCACCACTGAATCAGTCCCCAAGTGATGGCTTTCCTTCTGCCACTGCGCTGGCAAGTGCTCCTGTCTCTTGCACTTCTCCTGTCCCCAGCATGCACATCACTAACTCAGGGTCCAATTTTACCCTGGGGGACACTCCGCTAGGTCAGGAACACTTTTTGCCTTTGTTGTAACATCAGAGTAAGGGGATGGAGAGACACCACTGGCCCCTGGTGGGTGGGAGCCAGTGATGGTGCCAAATACCTGGCAGTGTACAGGATGGTGCCCACCACCCATGGACAACACCCAGCCACCACACACCAGGACAGCACCCACCACCCATGGAAACCACCTAAATCCCCACAGTGCCTTTGGTAAGACATCAGGACAGAACCCACCACACAGGGACACAACCTAGCTCCCCACAGTACCAGGGGTAAGACATCAGGATAGCACCTACCACCCATGGACACCACTCAGCAGCCACACACCAGGACAGAACCCACCACCAGTGAACACACGCCCAGCTGGGAACAGTGTCAGGGCAAGACACTGCTCTAAATGCTGAGTTTGCCCCAGAGCGCTAGCCCACATCATCCCCTACATATGCAGTGTCCTACATATGTCCTGTCTCATGGCTTTAGGAGCCCACACATTCTGATGACTCCCCTTGTGTCCAGGCTTGTCTTCCCAGATCCCTGAATTCACTGTCCAACTCCATTCTTGACATCTCCCTTAGTATGCCCATAGGAACTTCAAACTCAAAATGACCAAATAGATCCTTTGACCTTGACCTTGCTACCCACTTCTCCCTGATCTTCACCATCATGAGTGCCAGCCATCTGCATCACTCAGCTGCTCAAGCCCCAAGCTGTCCAGTGTGGTGGCCACGAGCAGTGTGTGGCATCTGTGGGCACTTGAAACATAGCTAGCCTGAACTGAGATGTGCTTTGCGTGTAAAATGCTCACTGGGTATCAAAGACTCAGTACCAAGACTTTTGAAAAAAATGGATACAAAATAGCTCAATAATTTTTACATCAGTAAAACATTGGTATGATAATATTGTAGATATGATGGAATAAATAAAATATATTATTATAGGAATGAATTCTGGGGAGATGGAATAGTAGGAAGTACCAGGAATTTGTCTCTTCACTACCTACTTTGGAAAACTTTTATTGAAGTCTAATTTCCAGAGGAAGGATTGTAGCATACATTTCAGCTAATTTCAGTCAAAGTAAGCTCTGAACACAGAAACTTCTTATTTCCTAACCCATCACAAGCATACAAAGTATTGTAACTGACCAGAGTAGGATGAAGTTCTAATAGAATTAAAAATGGAAAACTCAGTTTGTGGAAATTAAGCAGTATTTTCTTATATAGCTAATAAACCAAAGAAGAAATCACAAAGGAACTTACAAAATACTTGGAGGAGATGAAAATGAGAACAAATATTGTGGGATGCAGCCAAAGCATACTTATGAGGAGAAATCACAGCTGTAAATTTCAGTATACACTGAAATAAAGACAAGAAGGACCTTCTCATCAAGAAGGAACTTGCTCTGGCCCCAGCTGGTACACTGACACCCTGAGGACTTGGGCCCCTTGTTCAGAATGCACCCCACTGCTGAGCATGAAAAGGACTCCACACTAGCCCCAGCAAGTGCATGGGACATGCTGAGAACTCTATACCCAGACTCTGCCCTGCCATTGAGAGTGTACAGGACTTGGCCCTGGCCCCGGTAGGCATGTGGGACAAACTGAGGACCCCACACCCAGGCCCCACCCTGCTGCCACGTGTGCCCAAGACTCTGGCCCTGGCAGGCATGATGGACACCCTGAGGACCCTGTGCCTAGACACTGCCCAGCTTTTGTGCATGCCTGCCAGGTCCAGATATGTTGAACCCATTCCCAGCACCAAGAATCCCAGGTCCCACCGTGGCACGTGCACTTGTCTGTTCTGGTCCACTCCATGTATCTGGGATCCCACGATCTAGTGATGCACCCCTGCTACATAGATTCAACAAGCCACTCAGCAACCCCACCAGGTTCCAAATCCAAGACCTGGAACTGAGATCCAAAAGGTGTGACAAAATAAGATTCCAGGCAGAAGCAGGTTTCTGGAAGAAAGTGATCATCAGAGAGGCAGTGTCTGACCCAACCTTTTAACCTGCAAGAAAGACACAACTTGAGACTTGCCTGGTTTCCACCCAGGGAACCTTATTTCAAAGATCCAGGAGAAGATTATCAAAAGTGAGGAATCAAAATAGAAAAGGTTCACCTCAAGCCCACAACTCCCTAATCAAAGAACACATGGACAGGGAGCAGGATGAAAACCTAGAAATAAGTACCAACAATCTGATTACTAAAAGGATCAATCAACTAAAAGAAGACTTAATGAAGGACGAAGTGCGAAAACTCAAGAAATGAAACACTCTATTATCAAAGAACTAGACATACCAAAAAAAGAAGTAACAGAGTTAAAATCTTCAGTCAATCATATCAGAACAATGACGGAAGACTTTAATAACTGACTAACCTCTATAGAAAACAGAACTTTAGCTCTGGAAGAAAGAATTTCCAACAATGAGGATAGACTGAGTAAGCTTGAGTCATGGATGACAAAAAATAAATAAAAAATAAAAAAATAAACCCTCACAGAACATGAGCAGAATTTTCAAAATGTCTGGAGTGAAACCAGAAGAAATAATCTAAGAGTAATTGGGATACAGGATTAATTGAATAGCAAATTAAGAACATTCTCAATTAAATACTTAAAGAAAACAATTTCCCCATATCAGATACAATCAGAAATGCTCATACAGGAAGTGTACAGGACACTCAATCGGCCTAATCAAATAAGAGGCTCACTGAAATACATCATATTTAAAATATATAACAGGGAAATCAAGGAAAGAAAATATAAACTGCTGTTAGAGAAAAATGCCAAATCACATTCAGAGACAAACCAAGAAGGATCAACTCCAACTCTAGAAGCAAGAGATCCTGGAAGGAGAACTTTTAATGTCTGAATGATGAAAACATGCAGGGGAGAATACTATATCCAGCAAAACTCAGCTTCAAATTTGATGGGAAATGAAAACATTCATATAAGATCAAACTGGCAACATTCATGAAGAGAAAACCAGCAAGCATTACAAAGAATCTTCAAAGATCAACTCCAGACAGAAGAACAAGCGAGCACTCCTCAAAACTCATGAACAGAAAGTATCTACGGACTGAAGGTGAAGGATGGAAAAAAAAATTTACCAGGTATTTAGCCCAAAAAGCAAACTGGTGTTACAATCCTTATATCTGACAAAGTACATTTCAAACATAAACTAATCTGAAGAGACAAAGAAGGCCACTACATCTTAGTAAAGGGATTAATACAACAGGAAGATATAACCATAGTAAATATATTCTTTCCAAAGATGG
Source organism: Aplodontia rufa (assembly GCA_004027875.1). Classification (NCBI taxonomy): domain Eukaryota; kingdom Metazoa; phylum Chordata; class Mammalia; order Rodentia; family Aplodontiidae; genus Aplodontia; species Aplodontia rufa. Next base: position 6,982 of record PVKS010040116.1, on the reverse strand, counting down.
ACGTTCCCAAGTATGTGGATAAAATACTCCATGTAATAAAACCTCTGGTAGACCTCAAGACAATAATAATGGGAGAATTTAAACTCCTCTCTCACCATTAGATCATCAAAGCAAAGAAGCAGTAAAGACATTTCCATCCTAAACAACTCAATAAATCAGACATCTATAGAAGATTCCACCCCAAATCGGCTGAATGTACCTTCTTCTCAGCAGTGCATGGATCCTTCTCCAAAATAGATCATATTCTAGTTGACAAAAGAAAATTAAGGAAATATAAAAAATAGATATTATTCCATGTTATCCTATCAGACCATGATGCCATCACCCTAGCAATTAACAGAAAACAAACATATACATGGAGATTGAAAAATACCCCATTAAACAAACAATGGTCCAAAAAGATATGAGCAGATATAAAAAAAATTCTTAGAAGCAAATGAGAATGAAGACACAACATATCAAAACATTTAGGAAAGCATGAAGGCATTTTTAAGAGGGAAATTTATAGCACTGAGTGCCTACATTAAAAACCAGGAGAGATCTCAAATAAATAAGTTTGTGCTTCTATCTCAAATACCTACAAAAGGAAGAAGAACAATCTAAGACCCAAACCAGCGGAAGTGAGGAAATAATCAAGACCAGAACTGAAATCAATGAAATTGAGAACAAAAAAACAATAAAAAATCGGTGAAACAAAGAGCTGGTTATTCAAAAAAGAATTAAGGTATTGGAAAAAGAAGAACAAATAATCTAGCAGACAGTAGAAAATTATAAAAATTACAACAGAGATAAACAAAATAGAAAATCAATCATGAAAATGAACCAAACCAAAGTTGTTTTTCTGAAAGGATCAATAAAATTAGCAAACTTTCAAAAGTGTATTGAGAGAAAGGACACAAGTTTCTAAAATCAGAAATCAAAGTGCAGACATTATGACTAATTTTACAGAAATATAAAGGATTATAATAAAATGCTACAGACGTTCTTTACACAATGGTAGCTCAAATAAAATGGACAAATTCCTTTAAACACAAAATCTACTAAGATAAATTCGTGAAAAAATAAAAAAATTGGAACTTCCCTCCAGGTAGTAAGGTGAGGGAGTCAGGGATCAAACTTTCCCCAAGAAGCAGCATATGGACCTGACTTACTTGTGAACCCACTAAACGTAGAGGAGAACCAACCCCAATTTTTCTTAAAAAATTTCAAAACAAATTGAAGAGGAGGGACACATTATAATTCATTATCTGATGCCAACATTACCCTGATAGCAAAGCCAGACATAGAAAGTACAAGAAAAGAAAACTACAGACCAATATGCCTTATGCAAAACATTAATGCTAACATTAATATAAAAATATTCATTAAAATACAAATCAAGTGGACTTATCATTATCCCAAGAGGTTCATACACCGCAGCTAACCAAGCAGGATTTACTTCTGAAATGCAAAGTTGGTTCAGCAAGTGAAAATTGATCAATGAGAAGCATCACATTGACAGAATAAAGGGAAGAAACACACGATCTTCTTGACTGATGCAGAAGAAATTTGATAAAATTCAACATACATTCCTAACAAGAAGTCCCCATCAAACAAGAATAGAAGAAAACTACCTAAATTCATCAGCGGTTTATAAAGAGCCCACAGCCAATCTCTTAGCAGAGCAGAGAGGCAAGAACAAGACAAGTCATGCTTCCAAACTTGAGCAAAACACTGAAGCTATCTGTGTTCACAGATGATATGATCTTATGTAGAAAATCCTAAAACTTCAACCACAAAAAATGTTATAGCTAATAATGGAATTCAGTGAAGTAGCAAAATAAAAATCAATGCACAAAATAATTTGCATTTGTATATGATAACCATGAAAACCCTGAAAAGGAAATTATAAAAGTAATTCCATTTATAGTAGCCTTGAAAAGAACAAAACACTTAGGAATTAACCAGGGAGATAAAAAACTTGAACAAAGAAAACTATAAAACATTGCTGAAAGAAACTAAAGAGGACATAAATAAGTGGAAACACATTGTTTTCATGGATTGGAAGACTTAAAGTTGTTAATATGCTAATACTACCCAAAGTAATCTACACATTTAATCCCTATCAAAATCTCAATCATGTTTTCTGCAGAAATAGAAAAACCCATCCTAAAATTGATGGACTCAAGGGATTACAAACAGATAAAACAATCTTGGAAAGTGACTGATCTGGAGGTCTCACACTTCCTGATTTCAGAACTTGCTTTAAGGATGCAATAGTTGAACGTTTGGTATGGGCATAAAGATAGACATATTGCTAGTTTGAATGCGTGGTATCCCCTAAAAGTTCACATGTGAGGCAACGAAGGCACATTCTGAGGTCACATGACCACATTGCAAGAGTCTTAAGAGAATCAGTGTATTTGTCCATGATGGGATTAACTGGGTGGTAAGTGTATGTAGGTGAGCTGTGGCTGGAAGAGGCACATCCCTGGGGTGTGACTTTGGGGTTTACATGTTGTCTCTGGGGAGTGAGACACTCTCTGCTTCCTGGTGCATGTCCTGAGCTGATTTCCTCCACCACACCCTTCACCATGCTTCCTGTCTCAGCTGAGGCACAGAGCTATGGAGTTGGCCTGCCATGGACTCAAACTCTCAACCTGTGACCCAGAATAAACTCCCCCCCCCCCCGCAAGATGTTTTTGTCAGGTCTTTTGGTCACAGTGATACAAAGCTAACTAAAACATCGACGAATAGAATAGAATAGAATAGAATAGAATAGAATAGAACCCAGAAATCTGGGGGGAAAATCCCTCACATGTATGGCCGAGTGACACAGGTCATTCTGATAAGGGCACCAAGACACCAGTGGGGAAGCACCATTTTCAACAAGTGGTGCTGGGGAAACTACACATTACATGCAAGAGAATGCAGTCAGATCCTTACCTCACACCGTATATAGAAATCAACCAAAACCAGACCCAAGACCCAACTGTAAGACCAACACCCACCAACTCCTGAAGGAAAAGTAGCCACAGTCATCATGGCTGGATTTTGCTCCTATTTAATAACTGTGATAATAAGACACAAACAAAAAAATAGATTTGGTTTCTTGAAAACTTAAAATTTTTTTCAATGAAAGAAAATATCAACAGAGTAGAAAGACAACCTAAGAAATGGGGAAATATTTTCAAATCATAAATTTGATTAGAGATTCATATCTAGACTATTAGAGAACCCCTAAAGCTCAGCAGTATCAGGACAAAACTTCTGATTCAAATGGACCAAGGACTTGAATAGACATCCATCTAAAGAAAACAGACATGTGCAACACACACTGGAAGAGAGGCTCAACACGAGAGAAGTCAAAACTGCGACCAGACGCCATTTCACACCTGGTAAGACCACTGCCAAAGAAGCAGCCCAGCCCAGCCTGCTCCAACACAACCACCCTGGATAGCTTTTCCAAAGAACTGTGTGCCCTGTCTTCTCTGGAGTTCCTTCTCCACGCTCCCTGGGCTGTCTGGGGATGCTGTGCAGACTCCTTCCTGCCTCCCGCCCCTCACTGCTGCTCCTCCTTCTCCCCCACCTTCATTTTCTTGCCTCTGTGCTGTGTATTCTCTGCTGGCCTCTTCTCAATCCCTTCCACCTTCTCCCCTGATCATGCCCAGATGCTGACCCCCATGGTATCCACTGAGTCTTTGCCTTCTGCCTCCTGCTGGGCTAAGCCATGGGGGTTGGCATTATCAGATGACAGTGGGAGGGGAGCCATTGGGGTCCTCCTGACTCCCCTGCCTCCTCCAGGTCACAGTGGGAGGGGAGCCACCGGGGTCCTGACTCCCCTGTCAACTCCAGCTCAGGACAGCACCCAGCAACATTGTCTTCCTTTATCAAGTACCAAGCTCCGGGTCCTTCAGCCCCTTCTCCATGCTGTACTCCCTCTGGGCTCCAGGACAAGCTCCCTCCATTCACCGCATGAGAAAGACTGGTGGAAACACTGCCCTGCGGAGCTCAGGGTCCTCTCGCCCCAACTGGCCCACACATTACCGCCCCTCCACCCATGACCTTGACTGAGCTATAGGTCTGCTGCTGGAAGCTTGAGGGACAGAGCCTTTCTGATGTAATCCTTTTACTTCAGTAGACCCCCAAATTGGCTTTTCCTGATGTTTTGTCTTCTGTCTTTTACACCCTGCAGAGTATGAAGGGCTGTTACTTACACTTTATCTCCCAAAGTTGTAATTATCACAATCATTTTCAAATTTTTATCCTCATTTCAAAACCCTTTCTGAGTGTAGTCTCCCATGCTTATATATAATTGCAGCTAGCCGGCTAGATTTCCTTAATGCATTCTAAAGAGTGGAAATTATAGGAAAACAGTTTTCAAAGTAGTGAATGGATTTCTGATAGATGGACCTCAGTAGACAAGGCCTCCACATGGAAGGCATTGCCAGGATCAGATGCAGGTGAGGGGGCCTGAGATTCCTTCCAGGTTCGACCTTCAGCAGGATGGAAGCATCTCGCTGAAGTGATCTGTGGGGAAACAGATGCCCCTGACTCAGGAGCTGGTTGGGATGGAGGAAATATATTGGCGTGCGTGCGTGTATGCATTTATGTGCATCTGGAAATGTGCGCATGTATAAATAGAGGAAGATTTATATACATGCACCTGACATCTTCTCCACGCCTGCATCCCAAACAAGACCCAGCACCAGGCAGAGTGAGTGAGTGGACGGCTCACACTCCAGTTCTGCACCACAGGCATGCGCAGGAATTTGGTACAAGCAGGAAGCAGATCTTTTTGGACATGTGATATTTTCTGTTCTATTCTACGTGGAAGTTAAAAGCTAAGGAATGCCATTTGCATAGCTGCAGCAACTGCTAGCTTGGCTTTAGAAATTTATCGAGGAAGAGGAAGAACTTTGATGTAGGGCCAACAAGGTGACATCCAGCATCCCAGTCGTAGTTTCTGTGTTGCTTCTTTGACGGAGCCTCTGTTTCGTTTGCAGGAATAGCAGGAGAAACACCCAGAAGACATCAACTAGGGGAAGCAGACAAGCGGTGTAGGCTGTGAGAGCGGCCGTGCGCGAAGGGTACGCTCCCCTCGTTGATCACGAACCCCCGGCTCAGACCGAGGAGTCCACATCACAGAGCGCGACTGCTGAGAGGTCCTGTGCGGGCTTGGCATCTGTGGCACGTAAAACCTCTAGGATCCCAGAGGATCATCCGAATGCTGCCCCGCTTGGCAAGGGTCAGGCAGGATATGCCAGGCCTACTGGTGTATCAGTCTGCAATTCAACACGAGAAAGCACCCAGAAAAGATGGTGAGGTGGACTCCCCTGCCCAAAAGCAGGACCCGAGAAGAGGGAGGGATAGAAGGGATCAAAGTTGCAGAGCTATGCTCTCTCTAGGGTGGGTGGCACTTCAGGCTCCAGGTGCCATCAGGAAGAGGCTTGTCATTGATTTGGCAGAGGCTTTGGCAGGGGGAAGCCAGAGAAGCAAAACAGCCCAAGGGAACTGGTACTTAGGTCCAGGAGGAGAGGGAAAGAGAGTCCTGGGTTTTGTTTTACATCTTCCATCCCATCTGGTCGTTCTGATATCCAATAACTGCCCATATCTTTGGAATTAAGTCCCAGAAGTTTGCCGTCACCAACAGAGATCCCTGAAGGAGGACCTGTGGCCTCCTGAGCTCCCTCACAGGCCCGTCCTCTCCACGCTGCATGCCACCCGGCTGCCCATGCAGTCTCCCTCCAGACCTGTGCATGTGCCTCTGCCTCCAGCATTCTCCTCTTGTGCCCATTCCTCACTCCCCCCACCTCCAGTGACAGGCATGTGATTCAGCCAGCTGTCCATGTTCCAACTCATATCTCCTGCCATCTCATGTCTTAGTCCCTTGCCTGCTCTTCTGCCTCAGCCACTGCAGGACAGGGGCTGTGTGTCATCAGCACTAGTTTGGTGCCCAGTGAATGCTTGATAAGAAGAAGGAAAGACATTCACCTTCTGAAGTCCAGCAAGTGTGGGCTGGGCTAGGGTTTCCTTTGACAGAAACAAATAAAAATTGTGCTTTTACACCTGACCTACGGAAGGATCCCGGAGGCTCAGCTGTCCAAGAACAGGTGGCTCCATTGCTCTGGCCTCTGCAAAGAGCATCACATCATGGCAGGAGTGTGTGGCAAGGAGCCACTTACATCACAAGCCAGGAAGCAGAGAGGTGGTCAGAAGGAGATGAGTCCCCCAGTCCCTTTGCAGGCATACACCCAGTGGCCTCCCACAAGGCCCCTCCTCCAGCAGTGCCAGCCCGGGACCGCGTCTTTATTGCCTGGGCCTTTAGAATATGTCCCTGCACACTCTGGAAGTAGCAGTGCTGCAGGGGCCCCTGTTTTCCAGGGTGATCTGGAGCCAGGAGCTCTGGGAGCTTGGGGAGCAGGGTAGAGAAATCCTCAGTCACCCAGGAGAGAGCTGCATCACACTGAGCAGGGGGCTGGGAGGAACGGGGCACCAGAGGGGCTGCTGGTGAACCCAGGAGAAGCATGGACATGTGAGAGGAGGGGAAGGAAGGAGAGTGGAGAGCAAAGGGCAGACGGAGACCAGGTTGGGAGGGTTCAATATCCCTCCCCAGCAAGGAGATGCCCCCAGCCATGGGATGGGGAAGGCCTGAGAGGGAGTGAGGCTGACAATCTGCAGGCACCAGGTGTCCTCTCCCACAGACCCGACTGGCAGACATCCGCATTTCCACTTTTCTACCGCAGGAGCGGAGGCCCCTGAGCGAGTTCATGGCTGGACCGGGGCCCCTGGAAGATCAATGGGTCCTCTCTGGCTGTCAGCATCGTGGCCGTTTGTTACACAGCAAGAGACGACAAGTACAGACTTCCATCTATCAGATGCCCTGGAGCCTCCGTGAAGTTGACCCTCACTGACCACCTGTCCCTTACCTCCAGGTCTTCTTTCCTCCTCTGGGGAGTGAGGTGGTGAGTGGCGTAGGGTGCTGGGGTTAGGAGGTGCCACA
>PVKS010040115.1:0-16830 GCA_004027875.1 Aplodontia rufa | reverse complement strand
CTGTACCAGTCTGCAGCTCCACCAACAGTGTGTTAGTGTGCCTATCTCTCCACAGCCCCTCCAGCATCTATTATTGTTTATTTTCTTCATCTTTGCCATTCTGACTGGTGTAAGGTGATATCTTAATGTGGTTTTCATTTGCATTTCTCTGATTACTAGAGATTTAGAGCACTTTCTCATGTATTCATTGGCTTGATCAGTGTCCTCTGGTGAGAAGTCTCTATTTAGCTCTTTGGCCCATTTATCAAGTGGGCTGTTGGTGTTTTTAGAATAACCTCAGGCAACTTACTCTGCCTATTTTCATTTCCCTACCTATGAAGCTGGAATAAAAAATGTCACCAACCTAATCAGATTATTTCAAGGGCTACATGTGGTAACGCATGTAATGTTAGTTACCTATATCATGGTAAAGAGAAAATACTCAATAAATATTGGCTATACCTGAGGGGGAAAAAAATAACCTAGCCAGGTATAGTAGTGCACACCTGCAATCCCAGAGACTTGGGAGGCTGAGGCAGGAAGATCACAAGTTTGATGCCAGTTTCAGCAATTTAACAAGATCATCGGCAATTTAGCAAGACTGTTTCAAAATAAAAAACAGAAAGGGCTGGGGATGGGTTCAAAAGCAGCATGCCCTCCAAAAAAGATACATACCTGAAAAAAAAAAAGAAGAAAGAAATAGAAAAGGTAATTTTTGCCAGGCCTGTGATCCCAGCAATTCAGGAGACTGAAGCAAGAGTATCACAAGTTCAAAGTCAGTTTCAGCAACTTAGTGAGGCTCTAAGCAATTTAATGAGACCTGTCTCAGAATAAAAAAAAATAATAAAGAGGGTGAGGGATATGGCTCAGTGGTTAAGCACCCTTGCATTCTATCCTTAATATAAATAAATAAATAAATAAATAAGCTAAATATATAGAAAGACACACCATATTCATTCATTGGATTGATTTAATATTGATAAGAAGGTAATACTCCCCAGAGTGGTCTATACATGCAATGTAATTCCTATTAAAACCCCAACTATCCTTTTAGTATAAATATAAAAGAGTCTAAAAGTCACATGGAAACTGGCACAATGATGTACACCTGTAATCCCAACAGCTCAGGAGGCTAGGCAGGAGGATCATAAGTTCAAAGCCAGCCTCAGCAACTTAGAGAGGCCCTAAGCAATTCAATGAGAACCTGTCTCAAAAATTTTTTTTAAAAAGCAGGGGCCGGGGGCGGGGGGGAACTGGGGATGTAAAGTGTCTCTGGGTTCAATTCTCCAGTACCAAAAAAAAAAAAGTCACATGGAATTACAAGGGATCATGATTAGCTAAAATAAGTTTATGAAAAAGAAAGATGAATGACTCACACTTCCCAACTGCAAAAACTTACCTCAAAGTTATACTCATGAGCCCTGAGGAAAGACACATGCCTGTAAATCCCAGCTACTCAGGAGGCTGAGACAGGAGAATACCAAATTTGAGACTCAGCAACTTAGCAAGACCCTATCTCAAAATCAAAAAGGGCCTGAGATGTAGCTCAGTGGAAGGGCACCCTAAATTCAATAACCAATACTCAAACACACAAAACCATTTATAGTAATAAAAACAGTCTGATATTGACATAAGGATATACAAACCAATGAAACATATTAGATAATCCAGAAGCAAATGTAAACATGTGTAGTCATTTTTTTTTTCATTCTTTAGGTACTGGAGACTGAACCCAGAGGCCCTCTACCACAGAACCACAGTCCTTGCCCTTTTCATTTTATTTTGAGACAGGATCTCGCTTAATTGCTGAGGCTGTACTTCAACTGTGATCCTGTCTGAGCCTCCTGAGTCACTGGGATTACAGACATGCATGATCACTTCTTTAGAAAGAAGACTCTTCTAAACAAACGGTGCTGGGACAAATAGCCACACAGAAAACAATGACGTTAGAACCTTTCTTACCTTATATAAAAATTAATTTAAAATGAATCAAAGATCTAAATATAAGAGGCTGGAGTGATGGCTCAGTGGTTACCGCGCTTGCCTAGCATGTGTGAGTACATGGGTTCAAACCCCAGCACCACATATACAATGAAGTGTCAGAGCAACAAAAGCCACATGAAAAACTAAAAATGATTCTGTCTGTCTCTCTCTCTTTCATTGTCCCTCTTTCTTTAAAAAAAAAATCTAAATATAAGAACTAACTAAACCTCTAAAATTCTTAGAAGAAAATAAAGGGGGAAACTTTCATATCTGTGATTTTGGTAAGTTTGTTAAATATGATATCCAAACCATGAACAACAAAAGAAAAAAACAGATTAACTAAATGAGACTTCATTAAAATTAAAAAACCTTAGTGCAAAGGCCACTGTCAAGAGAATGAAAAGACAACTCATCCAATAGACAAATTTGTGAATCATGTATATAATGAAAGTTTAATATCCACATATATAAAGAATTCTAACAGCTCAACAATAAAGACAAAACAATCCAATTTTTAAAAAGGGCAAATGACAACTGAGATTTCTCCAAAGAGGATAGACAGTGGCCAAGAAGTACATAAAAAGATGCTCAACATCATTAGTCATTATGGCTATGTAAATCAAAACTACAATGAGCTTGCCTAGAATGCTCTAGGCCCCCCAATTCAGGACTCAGCACCACAAAACAAGCAAGCAAACAAAAACTACAATGAGATAACATTTTGCATTCACTGGTATGGCAACAGAAAGAGGAAAAGAGATGGGGGATGTGGGGAGATAAAGGGAGGGAAAGCAAGATTGGGAAAAGAGAATATTAAATGTTGGTGATAATGTGGAGAAATTGTAGCTCTTATATTACTGGTGGGAACATAAAATGGTATAGCTATGGTGGAAACCGTTTGGCAATTCCTCAAAAAGCTAAAATCAGAAATACCATATGACTCAGCAGTTCTACATCTAGGTACATACTCAAAAACATTAAAAACAGGTGTCAGTAAAAACTTATATGGGCATCTTTATAGCAGGGCTACTCTTTTTTAAATTTCTTTTTCAGATATACACGGCATTGGAATATTCCATGACATAAGTATAAAAAGCATAGAGTATTGCTTTTTAGAAGCAGTGCTACTTTTTTTTTTTTTTTTTTTTTTTTTTTTTAGAGAGCGGGACAGTGAAAGAGAGAGAGAGGAAAAAAATAATCAATTTTATTTAATCTTTCATTTGGCTTTTGTTGCTCTGACACTTCACTGTGTACATGGTGCTGGGGTTTGAACTCACATACTTGCACATGCCAGGCAAGCACTGTAACCACTGAGCCACCGCTCCAGCCCCATGAAATGATTCTCTCTCTCTCTCTCTCTCTCCTCTCTCACTATCCCTCTCTATTAAAAATAAATAAATAAATGAAAAAAGAAAATCATTTCATTCTAGTTTTTTTTCCCCAACAATGCCTCATTACGTTGCCCAGGTTGTCCTTGAGTTCCTAGGCTTTAGAGATGTCCTGTGTCAGCCTCCTAAGTATCTAAGATTACAGATGTGTGCCATCACACCTAGCTTCATTATATTCTAAATACCTTATAAAAGAGATTAAAAAAAATCAATGTGGCCAGACCAGGACACAGGAAAACATAAGTATCTCTGGTGACACTAGGAAATGTTCTAAAGAATAATCTGACAATGTTTAACAGGTGGTATACAACTAGTTAAGTGCTTTGATTCAGTAATTTCATTCTTAGGACTATACTTTTAAAGATACACCCAAAATAGGAAATAAAATAATAATAATAATAATAAAAAGATAATCACAGTAACAACATCTAAAATGAGAAAATATCTAAATAAGAGAGTAGAGTTGGGCTATTCAGGAGACCAAGGAAGAATGATTACAAGTTGAAGGCCAGCCCCAGTAACTTAGCAAGACCCTGTCTCAAAATTTAAAAACAAAAAGGGCTCAGGATGTAGCTCAGTAGTAAAGTGTCCCTGTATTCAATCCTCAGCACTACAAAAAGAGAGCAAGCAGAACTGAGTTAACTACTATTATTGCCTAAACACAACTGAATAAACGTAAATGGATAAATGGATGTGTGTATGTGTGTGTGTTGCATGCCTGTAACCATAGTGACTAGGCTGAGGCAAGAGGATCACAAGTTCAAGGCCAGCCTCTCAAAGTACAAAAGGCTGGGGATGTCGCTTAGTGGTACAACACTTGCCTTGCTTGCTAGAGGTCCTGAGTTCAATCTCCAGTGATACACACATATACACTGACAAGTATGAAACTATCTGATATAAGTTATGTAAGAAATAATGTCAATTAAAGTAAATAAAAAACAGTATGTGCACTGACTTCAATTCTTTAAATAAATTTTATGGTTCATGGAAAAGAATTTGGAATAAGAGTTTAAAAGACTCTGTGGGGTGTGGTGGCACACACCTACAATCCTAGCAACTTGGAAGGTTGAGGCACTAGGATCACAAGCTAGAAGGCCAGAATGGGCAATTTAGGGAGACCCTCTCTCAAAATACAAACATAATAGAGGGACTGAGGATGTGGCTCAGTGGTTAAGCAACCTTGAGTTCAATGCTGAGTACTAAAAAAAAAAAAAAAAATCAAGAAGTCAATTAAGTGTATGCAAACTATATATTCATATGTACATAGAAATGGGGATACCTGCTAAACAAACAACAAAAGTATCTTGAACAAATTAAAAAATAGTAACACCCTCCAATTTTCAACCTATAAGCAACCTATGTACAACTACCTACCCACACACTACTCTGAAAAGTTGTTACCATAAAAACCATCATAAAAACCAAAGAAAAACTAGAGCTTTTAGACATTCTGTCTATTCAGAAGTGAAGGTAGAAAGAGGGCAGGAAAAGAAATGAAAAGCACAGTTTGAGGGAGATGACCTAATGCCATATTCTCTTGCTCTACATTTTCTCTGCTGCCAGAAGTTTTTCTTACACTTTCTGAGAATCTACCAGCAAGAGTTACATAGATTAAAAGGGACTGTCCATTTATTAAAATCAATTCCTCTGAAATAATTAAACAGCCATATTTCACCACACAGTACTATGAATTTGTTCAACAGTTCTACTTCTCTTTTAACACCTAAATGAAGCAAACTACAACTGGAAAGAATGGAGGAGGAAAGCGTACTGACCTCCCACTTTGGCGATTTTCCCCAAGGTGTATGTTTCCCCAAGAATGCTCCCTCTTAAAGTTTCCATTCTTTAACCTAACAAAATATATCTTTTCTCATTTCTCTAAACAGTTTAAATTCATTAAGAATAGCATTTTAAAAAAATCAACTCACCTGAAATTTATTATTTAACATAGAGAATATGAGCAGCTTTTTCAAGTTTCTTTAAAATAGTTTCTATCCATTAAACACTTGCTTTTCTTTAAATTTTAATACTATCATGCATATACATAACTTCACTACACAATCATTAGAGTGTAATAGTGCAGACCTAAATTCATTCTTGTAAACAAACATATTATATTTAAAGATATCTTTTTAATATAGTATTCATCAATTGATTCTTACTTTGCTTCAATTTGTGGAAATCACTGACTTTATCCTTAGTGGCCTGCTTTAATATGTCCGTTTGAATTCTGGGTTCACTTTCTAAGTTTGAGCCTGGAATTGAACGCTGAAGAGGATTGGAAGGGTTCTGTTTCGAAGTACCAGGGTTTCCATTGTGGTTTAAATGTGAACCTGTGGCATAAAAACATCAAATTAAAAGGACATTATTTATTTTACAGAAGAATTTCATGAGACACACTCTTTTATTTTTATTTTTATTTTTTTAAAAGAGAGAGGGACAGAGAGAGAGAGAGAGAGAGAATCAATTTTATTTAGTTTTTCATGTAGGCTTCGTTGCACTGAAACTTAGTTGTGTATGTGGTACTGGGGTTTGAACTCGGGTCCTCGCACATGCTGGGCAAGTGCTATATCCCCTGAGCCACTGCTCCAGCCCAAGAGAGACCCACTCTTTTAGAAAAGTTAGGAAACATTACTGTCTGACATTGGGTAGTCATGAAGTCATTTTGTTATTCTTTGTTTTTTAAGCTTTACTCTAATTACCAATGTGATTTTTAGCTTTGGGAAATTTATTAATCATCCTCAAGTAGGTATGTCCATTACCAATTAGAAATCTATTCACCAGAGGGATATACATATAGTAGAAACCTAAAGATTAATATAGCAATGATATGAATTTCTTTTTCTCACTCTAAAATCCAGTAAGCCTTTGAAATTTCTAGTTTCTTCATTACCTTCATCTATACAATGACTCACAATTAAGTTTTGCTTCTTTTTTATTAGTATCTCCTTGATATAACCTCTTTCTCTCCCCCCTCAATTTTTTCCCTCATCAAATTATTTTATTAAATCCTTTTTACTACTAGTTTTGGAGCCATAAACCTCCTGTGCCAGTGATTTCTATATCTTTCCTTTCCATCATCTTCCCAGAACATTTCGTTTCAATCATATATTAATTTTAGAACATTTCCATAAAATCAAATAAGTGTTCAATAGAAAACAAACACATTTATAAGTGCACAGTAAGAGGTTTAACACACATGGGTATAATAATTTGTAGAAGGCCTCTGTAAGGTAACTATGAAAACATTTATTTTTACCACTGAGCAATACCACTATCTCTAACACATTCTGAAGGAATGTCTGTAGAGCCTGAAGGTCAGGCATGGTGTCACCTGCCTGTAGTTCCAACTACTCAGGAGGCAGAGGCAGGGGAATTGACAGTCTGAGGTCAGCCTGAGCAACACAGGCAACAACATAGCAAGACCTTGTCTTAAAAAAAAAAAAAATCTATGTATCCTGGAAGAGGTGAAAGGGAATGTACTTCATTCAGAGTGGCACAACAAATCATTCTGCTCTAAAGAAAAAGACTCTAGCTGGGCATGGAGGAATATGCCTATAATCCCAGCAGCTGAGGCCCTAAGCAACTAAGCAGGACCCTGTCTCAAAATTAAAAAAAATAAAAAGGGTTGGGGGATGTGGCTCAGTGGTTAAGCACCCCTGGATTCAATCCCTGGTACCAAAAAAAAAAAAAAAAACAACAACAAACAACCAACAACAACAACAACAAAAAAACAAATAAAAGAAAAAAGAAAGATTCTAATAATCCATTAAACAAAGTACAGTTTTTAGATGATTATTTCTCCGACATTTTGTCAGTCGTTAAAAAATATAACATTAATTTGAAGAATGAATGCTACTTCACTATACTGCTAAATGACATGTTTTATTCACTACAATTTATGACCAAAAAGTTGGTTTTTAAATGAAATGTTAAGAATAAAACTTCATACCTGGGGGAAGAGGTTGTCCAGTTGTAAGATGGGAGATTGCTTGATGACTTCCATGCTGAGAAACTAAAACAGGGGGCTTCTTTAAAGCTACAAAAAAAAAAAAAAAAATCACATTTTCCCCAATTGACATGTTTTCTGTAAAACAACTACCATAGCTGCACAGTGGAGCATTCCCGTAATCCCAGTGACTCAAGAGGCTAAGGCAGGAGGATCACAAGTTTGAGGCCAAACTCAACAATTTAGAAAGAATGCCAGTAATTTAGCCAGATCCTGTCTCAAAATAAAAAAAGGCTGGGGAGCCTATTATCCCAGTGACTCAGGAAGCTGAGGAAGGAAGACAGCAAGTTGGAGAATAGCCTTGACAATCTACCCAGGCCCTATCTCAAAATAAAAACTTAAAAAGGGTAGGGATGTAGGGCTGGAGCAGTGGCTCAGCGGTTACTGAGCTTACCTGGAATGTGTGAGGATGCAAATTCCAACCCCAGAATCCCAGCACCATGTACGCAATGAAGTATTGGAGCAATGAAAACCAGATGAAAAACTGATTCTCTCTCTCTCTGTCCCTCTCTTTTAAAGAAGAGTGCACCTCAGTGACAGAGTTCCCTGGGTTCAATACCCAGTACCAAAAACCAACCACCATGAATCTATTTATACTGCACTAATCTTATGATGCTTAGTCTAATTTTTTAATAATCCTTATAGTTGGTATACTAATGCATTTATGGTTACTAATTGATATACTGTGCCACCCATTATAGATCTCCATAACAGTATGAATTTTGTCTTGTTCATTACTATGTCCTCAATATTTAGATTTGTGTCTGGCACATAATAGAAACTCAATGATGATTTGAGTGAGTAAATAAATGAATACTCAGTGATTTTCAACACTTAGCTGTGTATATGGTGCTGGGGTTTGAACCAGGTCCTCGCGCATGCCAGGCAAGTAAGTGCTCTATTACTGAGCCACTTCTCCAGTCCACTCTTCTATTCCTTAAAGAAAATTAAGATCATATCTATATATTACTTGGTTGGTTTCTTTTGAGACAGGGTCTTCTCGTTGTCCAGGCGAGTCCTGTACTTCTGATCCTCCTGCTTTACTCTCCTGAGTAGAAGGGATGACGGGCATATGCCATCACACCCAGCTTTATATGTTACTGTCTTATTCTCTGATTTTAATTTAGTATTTTATACATATGATCCATGTCATTCCATCTCTTCTACAATATTCCAAAATGGTAGTTCTGAATCAAAAAAATTCCACTTTTAAGTAGCCCCACCGGGTGGCATATGCCTGTAATCTCATTGACTAGCGAAGCTGAGCCAGGAGGATCACAAGTTCAAAAGCCAGCCTAAGAAACTTATTGAAGCTCTAAGCAACTCAGCGAGACCCTGTCTCAAAATAAAATGTAAAAAAGGGCTGGGGGTGCTGGAGTGGAAGCTCAGCAGTTACAGCAGCACTTGCCTGGCATGTTCAAGGACCCAGGTTCATACCCCAGCACCACATACATAATAAGTGTCAGGAAAACAAAACCAGATGAAAAAGTTAAATAAAACTGAATCTTCAAAAAGAGAGAGAGAGAGAGAGAGAGAGAGAGAGTTGGTTGGGGATGTGGCTCAGTGGTTAAGCACCCCTGGGTTCAATCCCTGGTACACTCCCCCAAAATGCCACTTATATAGGACTGGCTAGAGAAGCCTGAATAAAGAACTGCCACAAGGACATTATGGCGGGATTAACTGCATCATTACACCAGTTGACCAACGGACTTTTGATAGTCTTTTACTATGTGGGAAAATGTAGATATTTTGTGTGTCTTGTTAACACTTTGGTTTCTATGCTTTCACTTTGCCTTTTGTTTACTTTCCTTTTCAGTTTCCTTTACAACTTCCTTTTCAAAAACTTCAGACTTGAGGCTGGGCTTGTAGCTCAGTGTTAACACATTTGCCTAGCATGTGTGAGGCACTAGGTTTGATCCTTAGCACCACATTAAATAAATAAATAAATAAATAATTAAAAGGTATTATACCATCTACAATTTAAAAAATGAATTAAATTTAAAAAAGAAAAAAAAAAACTCCACACTTGTTTTTGTTGAACTAAGAAGAAAGGCAATTTACCTAGAATAGCACTGTTAGATTTTCCAGAGGCTAGAAGTAATAGTAATAGTTAACGGTACAAAAATAAATGAAGATCTAGAAAAATGTGGATTTAGAGAAAATAGTGCTAACTTTATCCTTCAATCTTATATAAAGTTCTTCTGACTTTTTTCTATGTATATACAAATATGTAATATTTCCTCTATAAAAATGAGATTTTAAACTTGTTCTCTTGAAACTTGTTTTTTCACTAAAAAAAATCCCAACAACAACAACAAAACAAAGAAACAAAACAAAACCAAAAAACAACATAGCTATCTTTGTATGCCAATAAATATGGCTCAACATCATTTTTTTCTTAGTGGTGGTACTGGGGTTGAACCCAGGAGACCTCCACCATTGAGTCACACACCTACCCCTTTTTATTTTATTTTGAGACATATTCTGGCTAAACTGTGAGGCTGCTCTCTAACTTGTGATCCTCCTACCTCAGCCTACCGAGTCACTGAGATCACAGATGTGCACCACTTCATTCAGCTTCAACATCACCATTTTTAATGACAACATATCACATTTTATGGATGTTACAAATAATTAACATTCCCTGTATCATTTATGTGGCTTCCAATTTGTCATTATAAAAAATTTTATGATGCGAATTCTTTTTTTTTTTTCTTTTTTCTTGTTTCAGCACTGGGGAATGAACTCAGGAGTACTCTTCCCTTAAGCTATATCCCCAAGTCCTTTTTATTTTATTTTTTAAGGCTGGGGGATGGGAGTGAGAGAGAGAATCAATTTTATTTTCTTTTTCATCTGATTTTGTTGCTCTGATGATTAGTTGTATATGTGGTGCTGGGGTTCAAACCTGGGTCCTCATGCATGCCAGACAAGTGCAATACACTGTGCCACCACTCTAGTCCCCAGTCCTTTTTATTTTGAAACAGGATCTTGATAAGTTGCAGAGGCTGCCCTTGAACAGGTGATCCTCCTGCCTCAGCCTCCTGCATTGCTGGGCTTACAGGCATGTGTCACCATGCCAGGCTTCCGATGAGCATTTCTGTACCTAAAATAACAGGGTAAATTCTTAGATAGATCAAAGTCAATGGGTATAGATACTTCTCAAACAAATTCAGAGAAACCCAGAAATAAATGTAAGCACAAAGATAATAAAAGTGTGGTAGAAAAAACTGGATGTGGAAAAGACTGCAAACAAATCATAACTTATGATATTAAAGCAGTTCTATCTTTTTATATTTTACCCATGTCCTCTTTGTTGAGGATCATTGACAGCCTCGAAAAATACACAAGTTACCAGAGTGTTAACAGCATGCTACTGTCAGAAAGCATGATTAATAACTAAGGTGCTAACTTATATATCATTGATAAAGCCACTATTAAGGGAAAGTACCAAAGACAAATAATAAAACAAAATACATGAAAGCCACCAGAGCATCCAAGTACTGCAGACTGAATCTAGGGCCTCACACATGCTTGTAGAGGCAAGTACTCTACCACCAAGCTACATACCGGACCTTTTTATTTTGAGACAGGGTCTTGCTAAGTTGCCCAGGCTGGCCTGGAATTTGTGACCCTCCTGCCTCACTCTCCCAAATAGAGATTATAGGTGAGTGCCATTGTGCCCAACTCTAAGCATTTGGTTTTTATCCTATCATTGTTTTTTTAATAGATAAGAATTTTTTTTTTAAAGATAGGAAGGGACAGTGAGAGACAGAGAGAAAGAGAGAATCAATTTTAATTAGTTCATCTGGCTTTTACTGCTCTAATACTTTGTTGTCTACGTGGTGCTGGGGTGGGAACCCACATCCTTACGCATGCCAGGCAAGGAAGAAAGGGGGACATGTGGGGTGGGGGAGGTGGAGAGAGAGACTTGGGGGGGGGCATTGTTTTCTTCATCTGGTTTTTATTTTTCCTTTATTTGTATATGTGGTGCTGAGATTGAACCCAGGACCTCACACATGCTGGGCAAGCACTCTACCACTGAGTTACCTCTCCAGCCCAGTTTTTGTATTCTTTATAAAAGAGAGTTACTGATTTAGAAATTCAATCATTCAATAATATTTGCTAAGTATCTATTATACACTAAACTCAAGTCTAAAAAGCTGAAGATTCAGCACTGAACAAAAAAGACCTGGTTATTACCCTATAAAATTTATATTCTTTTTGGATAGCAAATAGTAAGAAAAGAAAATAATACAATATGGATATCAAAGTTGAAGCATTATGAATAACTTAAAGCAGGTAACAGAGGTAAACAGTTTGGTCTGGAAAGACTTATTTGAAGAGGATACTTTTGAGCAGCAGTGTGAACAAAATTTAGGGGGAGACTATTCAAGCAAAGGACAGCAAACACAAAGGCCTTGAAACAGACGCACACCCAGCATATTTGAAGAACAGTAAAGAAAGTAGGAGAAAAGTGTTAAAAATGAGATCAGAGAAGAAAGAGGGGACCATGATAGAGACACAATGGTAAAAATTTTAGAAATCAGTAGTTAGGTGGATGGGGGTAATAGGGGTTGATAAGACATTTGTTACATACTAAGAAGGAAATAACTGTGCACTAATTTTATCTCCCCCTGACATTTGTGATAGATAATCCTTTTTCATAGATGAGAAAAGTGAAGCTCATGACAGTAGAAGTGAGACATACTTCTCACTTGACTTAAAAATCCGAAGTAGGTGGCTGTAGTGGTGGCTCAGGTTATGGTCCTGGTCTGGCATGCACGAGGACTTGGGTTCAAACCCAAGCACCATATGCACAATTAAGTGCTGGAGAAATGAAGGCCAGATGAAAAAATAAATAAAATTGATTCTCTGTCTCTCTTACTCTCTCCCTCTCTCTTAAAAAAAATTAAAAAAGAAAAATCCAAAGTAGTTATTTTTTTGGAGAAGCTAGAAAGATGCTTACAAAAGACAATAGGACATTTAATTTTAATCCTCCTGTACTTCTTTATTAACCCTCAGTTGCAAGCTCTACTCAGCCAAAAAACAAAAACCAAAAAACTGACCTTGCCTTTTGCTCTCATTTTCTTATTGTTTTTCATTCCTGTCTTACAGGGTTTCATAATCCAGTACCTATGAGTATGGAGAAGGAATGTGGCACTAATTAAATAGTGATCTTTAATTCTGGTTGTACTCCAGTGTTTCAGACACTACCTTAGAAACACTATAGGGATGGGGCATGAGTAACTGTACATAGTAAAAGCCCTAAAGTTACTTTTGGTGCACAGCCAAGAGAATAAAAGAAAAAACAAAACAAAACATGTGCTTGGAGTTAGACTAGTGCTCAAAATCATGACTCTGTAATTGATCAGCTATTGACTTTTAGTTCTTAATTTTTTTAAACCTCAGGCCTCATCAGAAAAATGTAAAGTCATTCACCCTGCACAATTGATGTGGGCACTAGGTGAGAATACTTGCCTCTACATTATGATACTAGCCTAGCAAACAGAAGGTGCTTAATATATGCTATAGTAGTTAGAGTTGTCAAAGTTAAGTATCATTAGAATGAAAAAAGAATCCAAGGTTCAGGTTAAGGAAACAAAAGCACTATGATTAAAATTTCTGGCCCTCATCAAACTTATTGTGCTTCCTGATTACATAATTGACTCACACTAGAAGTCCTGATGAAAATTTACTTATTGTAAAGTTTTGAGAAGTTCACAAAACTCTGATCAGTAATTGCCATAAAAAATCTCCCAGAAAGAGATGAAATAATATGAATCATCCTAAAGTCTGAACATTCAACACAAAACAATAACGTAACATTCCTGTTTCTTTGCTCTGCATAGATAAACAGATATAAAATGCTTTTAACTGTTTAAATACTGATTGGTGGGACCATTTCAGTTAAGAAATACTGGTACATGTCTTCAGAAACTATTATTATTATTTTTCTGGTACTGGGGTTTTACCTCAAGGGTGCTTTACCACTGAGCTATACCCTCCGTCCTTTTTACTTTTTATTCTGAGACAGGATCTCGCTAAACTGCTGAGCATGGCCTCAAACTTGTGATATTCCTGCCTCAGACTCCCAAGCCAATGGGATTACAGGCATACTCCACCAAGTGCTTAAAGAGACTATTAAAACATTGTCACATGGCTCCTAAGACCTAGTCTGTGAATTGAGGTTCCTTCAAACTTAGAGATCCAGTTATTTAACTAAAAAAGAACAAGGACTTCCACTACTAGCAATAATATAACAACAGTATTAAATTCACTCCACCCTAAAAAATTATAAATATGGACAAAGTACATGAGGCAACTGTTTGTAAGTGTTGGACAACTAGCAGCACAAGACTATGATTTTTTTTTTTTAAGGTATACATGAATGGGAAGTCTTGGTGAGCAGGGAAGGCAGAAATCATCACAGTTTGGGCTGCTAAGGTGGCTAAAATTTGTAGGACAGAATATTACAGAGCAAGGAGGTATGTGGGGTAAAAAGGTGACAGAAATTTGCATTGAAACTTTCCCTCAGGTCTTTGGCTAAGGCTCACGATGTGTAATTAAGAGTACCCTCGACCTGCTGAAGGACTGAGAGGTGAACTGAACTCATGGGTCATATAGCACTTGGAGAAACTAGATCTCTGCCCAGCCATACCTGAGAACCCTCACTACACATCTTGAGTATTCAGATGAGATGTTACAAACCAGTACTTTAAGAATAGGGACCACATTCTAGAGTTAAGAGCCATACTCTGAAACTAAAAACAAAGTAACAAAGCGTAAAACCAAAGCATAAATAAGCCTGAGAGAATTAGGAGGATTCTCCAAGTATACCAGATACCCTTTGAAAGAAGACAACAGGCTTGATGTGGTAGAACAACCCACAGAGAGGCTTAAAGAGGAGGATCCAGAGTTCAAGGCTAGCCTGGGCAACATAGTGAGAACTCCTATCTTAAAAAAAGAAAATGATTAACAACAAAACTAAATTTCCTTACTGTATAATTCATCCAGCAAAAGTAAAATAAGACATACAAAGAATAAGTATGAATATAAGAATGTAAAAAGAATATACAAATATGATTCATAATCAAGAAAAAAATAGCAGAAACTGATACAAATGCATTTATTAAAATTAACAGACAAGGATTTATAAACAATTGATGTGTGTACCTGTTTTCAAGGATTTAAAGGAAAAGAAGGGAAAATCTAGTAAAGAAATGGAAAATAAAAGAAGAACCACATGGAAATCCTAGAACTAAAAATACAATATCAAAATTAAGAAGTCAGGTGTGGTGGCACATATCTGTAATCCTTGTGATTTAAGAGGCTGGGGCAGGAGGATTGTGAGTTAAAGGCCAACCGCAGCAACTTAGCAAGACTGTCTCAAAATAAAAACAAAAAGGGCAGGGCTGGAGCAATGGCATGGTGGTTAGGCACTTGCCTGGCATGCGCAACTACATAGGTTCAAGCTCCAGCACCCACATACTACAACTAAGTGTAGGAGCAATGAGAGCCATGTGAAAAACTCTTTAAAAATTGATTCTCTCTCTCTCTCTCACTGTCCTCTCTTAAAAAAAAAAAAAAAAAGGGGGCTAGGGATGTAACACCCCTGGGTTCAATCCCAGTACTGCAATTAACAAACCCACACAGAAACAATAAACAAAAACATAAAAACATAAGATTTACACTACATGGGCTTAACAGACTAAACTTTGCAAAAAAGGGATAAATGAACTTGAAGACCATCAGAAACGTTAAAACATCTTTTTTCCCCTTATTTTCTTAGAAGCCTAGTTAAAGGAAAACCAATAATAATGAAAACGCTGGGGGCTGGTGCAGTGGCTCGACAGTTCAAGTGCTTTCCTGGCATTGTGCGAGGAGGACTTCAGCTCAAACCCTAGAACCACATAAGAAACTAAGTGTTGGAAAAACAAAGGCCAGATGAAAAAAATAAATAAAACTGATTCTCTCTTTCTCTCACTCTCTCTGAAAAAAAAAATAATGAAAATGCTACGTTCTTTTCTTGTTTTTTTTTTGTCCAGGGCTGAGGACCGAACTCAGGGCCTTGCACATGCGAGGCAAGCGCTCTGCCACTGAGCTAAATCCCCAACCCCATGCTAGGTGTTTTAACATAAATATAGCAATAAAATATGACAACGCAAGACAGATGAGGCAAGGCAAATGGAATTATGTCTTTATAAAGATATAACATTTTTTACATAAAGTGGTGTAATATTATTTCTAAATATGTAAAGTATACATATTGTAATTCCCAGAATAATTAATAAAACAATACTTTAAAAGTAGAGAAAAGGGGCTGGAGCCATGGCTCAGTGGTTATGGTATTTACCTAGCATACGCAAGTACATGGGTTCAAACCCTCGCACCATGTACACAATGAAGTATCAGAGCAACAAAAGCCACATGAAAAATGAAATAAAATTGATTTTCTCTCACTGTCCCTCCCTCTCTTAAAAAAAAAAAGTAAAGTAAAAAAGAAAAACAAAACAAAACAAACAAAAAACTGCAGTAAGTCACCAATTAAACCCTCAAGCCCACTGAACCATAACTATCCTATCCTGTCTGGATGATATTTGCTTGTTTAAGTCCCCGTTTTTCTTTTTCCTTAGTTGTGTATCTGGCGCTGGGGATTGATACCAGGTCTTCGGGTATGCCAAGCAAGTGCTCTACTGCTAAGCCAGCTCTCCAGCCCCTATTTCTTTTATTTTTTTCTTAAATATCATTAATAATCCCATAAAATATGACAAAGACATCTTTCACTTATAAACCAAAAGTACTATAAATAAAGGGCATATTTAGTTTTGTAAGAAACTACTAAGTTATCTTCCAAAATAGCAGTACATTTTGCATTCTCACAAGAAGTAAGTGAGATTTCCCCGTTGATCTACATCTTTGTTGGCACCTGGTGTTTTGTGTGTGTGTGTGTATTTCCTAGATTTTGACTACTGTAAAAGGGATATACAGTTATCTCACTGTTGCTTTAATTACCATCTGTATATTTTCTTTTCTTTGGTGAGGTATCTGTTTAGTTTCGGGCCTATTTTTAAATCAGGGTGATCATTTTAGACAATAGGTCTTTAATCTGACTTGTTTGCTCACTACTTGCCATTGTCACTCATGGAAGTTTTGAAATCTTTTCTTTTTTTTTTTTTAAATGATATCCTTTCTTACTTAATAAAAAATTATTTTAGATGTAACAGAAGAAAGTCATTTAGGAAAAAAAAAAGCAAATTCATTCACATCCCTAACTTACAAAGTTTCTTAAAAACAAGTATAAAGGGGCTAGAGCGGGTGGCTCGGTGGTTATGGCACTTGCCTGGCATGCGCAAGTATGCGAGTTCAAACCCCAGCTCCACGTATACAACAAAATGTCCAAGGAATGAAAGTCACATGAGAAACTAAATAAAAATTGCTTCTCTCTTTCTCTCTCTCTCACTGTTGTCCCCC
>PVKS010040114.1:0-16827 GCA_004027875.1 Aplodontia rufa | reverse complement strand
TAGAAACAATGACATTGCAGCCTTCGAGGGTAAATGGATGGTTATGGAAGAGATCATGATGAGTAAAATCAGCTTAACCCAGAGATCTAAGGGTCGATTGTCTCCACTCATCTGTGGAGGTGGGGACTAGACCCTGGACAATGAGAAAGTTGGTCTGGAAACATGAGTTAAATTCAGATAAGATGTAATGCTTTACAATTTAATACTATTTTTAGAGTTATAATGGGAAGGGGAAGGGAGGGATAAGGGAGGGTAATTGGGGGGGGGCACTCCTGGGGACAGTTGCAATGTCCAGAATATATATACACATCTTATACACATTTTATATTGTCTTGTTAAAATCTTTTAAGGTTGCTCAAAAATAAAAAAATTTATAAAAAAAAAATTAACAAAAAAAAAGAGTACTAAATAATTTTAAAAGCAAATAATTAAGACTATACAATGGATAAAAATTTTCCACTGCTTTTCAAAATAATTTCAAGGACGATATTATCATAAAAACTGGGAATATCTAGCAATTTTATTATAATACTATTGTCAAAACTTGTGATGTAATGGTTTGAATCAGCAAATTTAAAATTAAATTTGTTATTGGAATTTAAGATTATTTAATGTATTAAAAGTGAGAGACAAGTTCAAATTTAAGTTTTATAGCTGTTATTTCTTGCTATAAAACAGATATAATCATATTTTATCTTGTTGACTTCTCAGACCAACAGAAAAAGTTAAGATAATAAATCCTTTATATTTTAAATTTCTTAAAATAGGGAAGTACAACTGATTAATATTCTAAAAAATCACTACATTATCCAGCATAACAACATGAAATGTGTGAACATTAAACAAACAATAAAAATTATATAAACTATTAAAAATGAAATAACGTGTTACTCCCATCTTAGAGACAACATTGTCACTGGCAAAACTGATCATTTGTTCCAAATAATTTCAGTCAACACTAATTGAAAGAGACCTGCTAACACACTCTAGATTCAGAAATACAATAGATTGAAAATAAAACCATGGAAAAAGATATATTATGCAAACAGCAGTCATAAGAAAGCTGGAGTGGTTACAATCCTATCAGATGAAACAAACTTTAAAACAAAACATTGTTACTAGAGAAAACCATGGATATTTTGTAATGAGAAAAGAGGTAAGACATTGGGAAGATATAAAAATTATAAATATATATGCACCTAACAATAGAACTGTCAAAATACAGAAAACAGGAAAGTTTTGAAGGGAGAAGTAGACAAGTAAAGAATAAATAATAGGAAATTGAAATAGGCAAATTTTGACAGTGGATGAAACAACTCAATAGAACATTAAAAAATGAGATTGACTATATACGCCAACAATATCTAACATAGCTAAGAACAGCAAAATGTACATTCTTCTCAAGTGTACATAAAATATTCTCTAAGGTAGACCAGATCCACAACACTAAAAAAGCTAAAATAAATTTAAAAGAAGTGAATTTGTACAAAATATGTTCACAAATCACAAGATAAAATTAGAACAATAGAAGCATATTTGAGAAACTCAAAAATATGTAAAGAGTAAACAACATACTCCCATAACATCAATAAGTAACATAGGGAATCAGAAAATATTTTGAGATGAATGTAAATAAAACCACAAGATCTTATAACTTATGAAATGCAACTAAAGTGGAGTTTGTAGGATATTTAGATGACTATACCATAAAAGACAACCTCAGATCAATAACCTAGCCTTCCATCTTAACACTGTGGAAAAGGAAAAACAAACTTTACCCAAAGAGAAATAAAGAAGGAAATAATATATATCAGAGCAAGAAATAATGAAATAAAGACAAGAAAACCAATAGAGAACATTTTTAAAGTTGATTCTTTGAAAAGACCAACAAAACTGACAAACTTTCAGCAAAATTTTCCAAGGGGAAAAAAGAGAGACTTAAATGACTAAAATCAGAAACAAAAAAAATCATTAATGACCTTTCAAAAATAAAAAGGATTACATGGGGATAGTATGAATAATTGTATGCCAAAAAAATTATATTACTTAGATAAAATGAAAAATTCCTACAAAGACATAAACTACAGAACTGACTAAAGAATATATAGAAAAACTGACTACACATCTATTAGAAAGATTAAATTAATAATCAAAAAGCTTCCAAAAACAAACAAAAAGCCCAGGCTTTCTCACCACCACTACTACTAAACATTTGACAAATTAAAAATTAAACTGAAATAGATTTCTATGCATGTATGAGCTTATTGGGATGAATCTAGCTATTGTGTATAACCATAAAGTTCTAATCAAAAAATAAGAAAGAATTAATATTAATTTTTCACAAAGTCTTCCAAAACCCAAGAGAAAGAAATACTTTTTAACTCATTCTATGAGCCTAACATCCTAATGCAACATAATCATCTCAACAGATACAGAACAAGCATTTATTAAAACTCAACATTTTTTATGATAATGCACTCAACAGATGAGGAATAGAAATGCATTTACTCAATATCATAAAGGGCATCTACTTCTAAAAAAAAAGACAATTAATACAATTCTTAAAGGTCATAGATTGATACTTTCCCCTAAGATCTGGAGCAAAATAAGTATGTCCACTCCTAACACTATGATTCAACTTTATACTAGAGGTTTCAGCAAGTACAGTTAGAAAAGAAGAAGGAATAAAAGAATGAAAAATGCTAAGAAAGACCATCTGTTTGCAATGATCACCCTTTATCGAGAAAACCCTAAAGAATTCTCTAAAAGCAATTAAGAACTAATAAATGAGCTAAGCAAGATGACAAGACAAAAGATAATGTATGAAAACCTATTGTATTTCTCCACAGAAGTAATAAATCAAAAATGAAATTAATAAAACAGTTCCAATTACTATAGAATCAAAACATATAAAATACATAGAAATAAATTTAGCAAAAGAAGCGCAAACGTACACTACGAAAACTACAAAACATTGTTAAAAAGAACTTACAGACCTAAATAAATAGACATCTTGTGACTATGGAACAGAAGACTTAATATTGTTAAAATGATAATGCTCCCCAAATTGATATACAGTTTCAATGTAATACTACCTACCCAAATCCTAATTGCTCTGTTTGCAGAAATAAAATCTGATTCTAGAATTCATATGGAAAAACCAGGGGGAAAGAAGAGACAAAATAATCAAGAAAAAGAACAGTTGCAGAACTCATTTCTCCCAATATCAAAACTTACTACAAAGCATTTATAATAAGGGAAACATCGTTCTAGCATAAGATAAATGCACAAATAATAAAAATTCTCAGATTAATAGGTATTTATTTTTGATAAGCTTGCCAAGATAATACAATTGGGAAAGCATGGTCTTTTCAAAAAATGGTTTTATATACGTATATATACTTGTACAGTGTTGATGAGAATGTAAATTACTACAGCCATTATGAAAACCTGTGAGGAGGTTTCTCAAAAAACTAAAAAAGGAAAGAAAGCAAGAAAGCAACCAAGCTAGAAAGAAAAAAGAAAGCATACAATTAATTCAGCAATCCAACTTCTGAGTATCTACCCAAAACATCTGAAATCAGTTTGTCAAAAAGATGTCTGTATTTCCATGTTCACAATAGCCAAGTTATAGAATTAACCTAAGTATCCATCAGAAGAAAAATGGAGGGGCTGGAGCGGTGGCTCAGAGGTTTCGGTGCTTGCCTGGCAAGTATGAGGACCCGGGTTCAAACCCCAGCACCACGTACACAACTGAGTGTTGGAGCAACTAAGGCCATGTGAAAAACTAAATAAAGTTGTTTCTCTCTTTCTCTGTCTCTCTCACTGTCCCTCTCTCTTTAAAAAAAAAAAAAAGAAAAATGGGATAAAGAAGATGTGATATATAAGCATAGTAGAATATAATGAAATCTTTCATTTGCAACAACATGGACAGTGTTGAAGACCATAATGCTAATTTAAATAAGTCAGGCGCAGAAAGACACACACCACTTGTTCTCACCAAATGTGGAATCTAAAATAGTCAAAGTCATGGCAGCAAAGAGTAGGATGTTGGTTACGAATGAGAAGGGTCAGGATAATGGAGAGATGATGGTCAAAGGGAATAAAACCTATTAGATGGGAGGAAGATATTTGTTTCTGAGTTCTACTGCACAGTAGGATGGTCAGTTAATATACTATTATACTTTTTTCCTTCTAATTGTTTTTTCTTTTTTCCCAAATTTTTATTGGTACATTATAGTTGTATATATTGATGGAGTTTATTGTTATATTTCAAAATTGCTAAGAAAATACATTTTCAAATGCTTTAACCACAAAATAATGTTAAGGATTTGAGGTGATGGATATGTTAACTAGCTTGATTTAATTTTTCCACACTGTATTCACAAAGTATAATATCACTTTGCACCCCATATTTTTATATAATTATAAATTGTCAATTAACAATTTAAAAAACAAATTAAGCACAAAAAATAGCTTAAACTATAAAACAAAAGAACACATAGGAGTACATCTTTATGATCTTGGATTTGGCAGTGATTCCTTAGATATGACACCATACTACAAAAATCCATCATAAATATATTCCCCTCATTGAAGAATTGTCAGCATGCCAACAGAGTAAGGAAATGAAAATAAATTACCATTTAGTCAGTAGCAAACCCCACAGAGAACCACACTGTGGCTGTGAAGTGACTAACTATTCCCAAGTGTAATAGAATAGAATCTGAGAGGCAGCAGTGTAGATGTGGGGTATGGTATTCTCCATTCACATCTGGAATTCCATTGGAGCCCTGCAGCTGTGACAACACAAAACAAAGAGTCCCTTCTCCTTAAATGGGGAATATATGGGGCAGTACTGTTTCTTTAAGCCATTGGGTATGCAGATTCATCCTCAGAATCTTTAGTAAAAACACATTTGAGGGAAAACTGGTAAATAACTCACCTTGTCAAACAATATGACCTAGGGGCTAGAGCAGTTGCTCAGTGGTTAGAGCACTTGCCTGGCATGTGCAAGGATCCAGGTTCAAACCTCAGCACCACAAATGTTGGAAGAACAGCAACCAGAAGATAAAATAAAAACTGATTCTTTCTTTCTCCCTCTCCTCTCTCTCTTTAAAAAAAAAAAAAATATATATATATATATATGTTATATATATATATATATATATATATATATATATATAAAATGCCCTAGAATTATATTACATCATAATCATAATTTATTGGAGGGTTTAAGCTGATAGGTAGACTTTTAGAAACTGATCTACATTTTTATTTTTAAATAAATTTTTTAATTTTTTATTTTATTTTCCTAAATAGTAATACTGGAAAATTAATAGAATTTTTATTTTTTAAAGAAACTGCCTTATGGAATAATAGGAGACCCAGATTAGCCAAAACATTACTCTATAGAAAGGAAGAAATAGGGGGTATCTCAATTCCTGACCTGAAATTATACTACAGAGCCATAGTAACAAAAACAGCATGGTACTGGTATCAAAACAGAACCGAAGATCAGTGGAACAGAATAGAAGATCCTGAGACAAACCCCCATATCTTTAACTATTTGATATTTGATAAAGGGGGCAAAAGCATAGTGTGGAAGAAAGATAGCCTGTTCAACAAATGGAGTTGGACAAACTGGACAGCCATATGTAGACAACTGAAGCTGGACCCTTACCTTTTGCCCTGCACAAAAATTAAATCTAAATGGATCAAAGACCTGTATATTAAGCCAACAACTTTAAACTTACTAGAAAAAGAAGTAGGGTCAACATTACAGCACATAGGAGTCGGCAGCTACTTCCTTAACAAAACTCCCATGGCTCAAACTGTAAAATCAAGAATAAATGAATGGGATGCAATTAAACTAAAAAGTTTTTGCACAGCTGAAGATCTAGTCAAGAGCATCAAGAGAGAACCTACAGAATGGGAGAAAACCTTTGCCTGCTACACCTCAGACAGAGGGCTAATATCCAGAATTTATAGGGATCTAAAGAAACTAAAGTCCAAACTCACAAATAATCCAATCGATAAATGGGCTAAAGAACTCAAAAGGAACTTCTCTCCAGTGGAAGTCCAGAAACACACAAATATATGAGAAAATGCTCTACATCATTAGCTATAAGGGAAATGCAAATCAAAACTTCCATGAGATACCACCTCACTCCTGTTAGAGTGGCAAAAATGAAAAATTCTAACAACAACAGATGCTGCAGGGGCTGTGGGAAAAGAGGAACGCTATTACACTGCTGGTGGGACTGCAAACTGGTTCAGCCACTCTGGGAAGCAGTGTGGAGAATCCTCAAAAAATTAAGGATGGATCCACCTTATGATCCAGCTACCCTACTTCTGGGTATTTTCCCAAAACAGAATCAGCATAATATAGTGATATGGCTTCATCAATGTTTATAGCAGCTCAATTTACTATAGCTAGATTATGGAACCAACCCAGATGCCCCTCACTTGATGAGTGGATACAAAAACTTTGGAACTTATATACAATGGAATACTACTTGGCCATTAGAGAAGACAATTAATTATGGCTTTTGATATCAAATGGATGGAAATGTAAAGAATTATGCTAAGTGAAGTATCCCAATCTCAGAGACTCAAGGACCGAATGGTATCTCTCGTTTGTGGAAGCTAGAATACATGGGGAAGCAGTATGTTAGACGGCTAAGCTAATAATAACTTCAAATTGTATGATTCTCAACGCAAGAGGGAGATGACTCCCTAGGATACTTGGAGGCGTGGGGGGGGGGGTGAAGGAAGAACTCCTAGGAGACTGGAGGATGGTAATATGGGGGAATCATCTCAGAAGGATATCGCTGTCCTCCACGAGATTTAACTCAGGAATTCTTCTGGGGAAAACAGCAACAGGGGAAACCCAAGTTGAGCATCCATGATATGTCATTAGCCCTGGATAACTAAGTATATATACATTGGTTTTTGAAGGTTTGACAATGTTTCCCCCTCAACTGTATCTCTATATCCATCTAATAAAAAAATAAAATAAAATATTAGTAAATTTTTAACACCAAAAAAAAATTGCTTTCATAAATTTTATCCTATATGATACATTTAAGTAGATTCTCCTAGGATAAAAATTGCATTATCACTCTACTATAGAAAAAAATTCATTTTGAGATTTTTCAATAGAGTACTAGGCTATGATGCCCTTGGAACATCAATATCCAGGCAGAAATACATGAGATAATCATGTAATTATATATATCCTTCCATTCTCATCAAACTATTAAGTAATATACTAAGTCTGTAAATAATGAATTCAGCCACTACTCCCTCCCTTTCAATCTTTCTTTGCCCCTTTGCTGCTAGTTCACAATAATCCAATGACATTGGACTTCTGACTCCTCAAACCTACCAGATTCTCTGGCATGTAGGCATCATGCATGGTGCTTCACTCTGCTCACCAAGTTAATGCCTAATTGGGTCCCATCTGAAATGTCTGGTCTTCAAAGAAGCCTTCCCTGACTGACTGATCAATCTGACCAGATGAGGCTACACTGTAGAGAATGATGTAGCAAAGACTCTTAACAATAGAGCAGCTTGGGTTCCAATCAATGATTCGTCAACATGAAGTTATGCTATAGTACAGATACACAGCTATGCAGATAAAGTTCACATGCAACATGACATAATAGTGTGTGTGAGCTGGCTAGCCAGCAAAATTATCCAGGGCATCAAAAGTGAACTCTCCTACATGGCTGTTGCTGAGAGGCTTAGGTAATTATTATATATTGTTGATAAGGGAAAACAACTTTCTTAAGGAAAGTTGGCCTGATTATATTCAATCTGCTTTTATTTTTTGCTGTCCAACCACATCTTGTGAAAATCGTTAGAAGTATGATAAAGATCTGAAGCATACTATTATGTATGCTAATAACACCCTGTACTCTTCTTCAGAACTCCTTTTATTAGTATGTAATGAGTATTTTCTGCTAATGTTTGTTTCTCCACTTGACAGCTCCAGGAAGATAAGAAGTATGCCTATCCAGTTGCCTACCTCAGTTCCTGAAATACATACTGTAACTGTGCACTGATCCAATGAAAGGCTTAATGAGTGAGAACTACATGTAGGTAAAAGATACAGTATAAGGGAGTTAAGTTTATTTAATTTAATATACTTAAAAGTATGTAAAACAATGTTTGGTACCACAGTAAGAGCTCAGTAAATGTTATTATTTGCTTAGCTAGAACAAAAATTACTCAATTATGGTACTACAAAAGATGAATTTTGTCATTGAGCAATAAATTATAAAGGTTGAGTATACACTATATGGTTATGCCTGTCAGAACATAGTGCAGTGTACCAAAGGAAGCACTGAAGTCCTTCACTTCAGTATTTTTTAATTCATTTTAGCACTTTAATAACAAATTTTAAAGACCCAGATATTTTCACATATTCCCAATTGAATTCAGTGCCCTTAAAGAATGCTATCTTGACCATATAAGAGTATATGGGATAGAGCAAAGAGAGACATATCCATAATCCTTTCTCTCAATAAATAGAAAGAAACTAATACTCTGGATATTTTAAGGAAAAGCCACATATATTTTTTTCTGTAACTTATAAAAATTAAACAATGGAGGTCAAAATATAAAAGACCTTCTATCTTAAGACATTAAAACCCCACAGCTGCTTTGAATTAAAAAGAAGTAAAGATAGCAAAAGAGAATTGAGGTCACTCTGCTTTAGTTTATCCCAACAGTGCAGACATATTTCCTGAAGAATTAAGTGAAGAAAGTGATTCAGGGAAGGACTACCTGCTAGAATAAGATCAGTAAGCCAACCAATCAGGTTTTATTTTGAAATGTATGATTTTCAGTATTTTTATTTATTACACTTTGCTATTCTTTTTTTTTTCACTCTAATTTTATTCATATAATCTCTCCCCAAGAGTTCCTTTCTGTTTAATCTAACCAACCACATTTTGGCTATCCATATACTCCTTAGGAACTTCCAAAGCTAGAATCAAAAGAGAGGGATTGTCACAAAATCAATTAATTATTTCACTGCCAGATGCTAATGCATATGACAAATCAGATTCAACTACACCTGCAGCTTTAAGTAACAAATCTCCAAATATACAACTACTTATAGTATTCCAGAAGAAAAAAGAAATTATCTTCTATGTACACATATTAAAATCTGGCATTCTGAAAAACTGATTCTCTCCTTCTCTCTCTCTCTCTCTCTCTCTCTCTTCCTCCCTCTCTCTCTCTCTCTCTCTCTCTGTTTAAAAATAAAATAAAATAAAACCCATGACCTCTGTAAAAAGTGAGCAAAGCAAGATGCAAGATTTAAAGTTCTCTGGAAATGAGTCAATGCAAAGAAAAATTAATTCCATCCTTGAAGGAATGACTTTGTGCCCCTGATTTGCTCAAGTAAAGGAAAAAAGTAAGGTTCAGAGCCAGAAAAATGGAGGACAGCAAGCAAGATGCACCCCTGCACTCTCTGTGACCTGAAAGGAAGAAATGCCAGATAGCAACCTTACAGCAAGAAGTATGTATTGGAAAATGTTTGCTGAACACAGCGCAGGTCAGTTGAAGATCAGTGACTCAGAAACTCGAGTGTAGCAAGCAGAAAAGAGGAACTTATTAAGACCCATCTAGTCACCAGGGACAGCTCACCCCTCAATACAGCAGCTGGCGAGACACTATTCCAGAGACGCTGTTTATCTCACTCTGACCAGTTCCACCAAGCAAAATCAGCATTGGGCTGTTAGTAGGTTCTCTCCACATCTCTGCTGTGGAGGAGGGGGCAGACTACCCCTTCCACCCCGGAGGAGGTCAGACTAGCATTTTCAGACAAACAGGCAGGGCAACAGAGCCAGAGTCTAAGGCAGATCTCCGCACAATCCTGCCAGGATCCTGCATGCTGCCATTTGGTGAGGGCTCTGTGCCTAAACTGGGACAATGCTGAGGCATCTTTGCTCTGGAAGAGAGAACATTGCTCCCCCTTCCAGCCCTAAGTGCGCAGACTGCAACCATTTTGAGCACACAAGCAAGATGGGTGGAACTCTGTATCAGAGACTCACTACCTATGAGCCCAGGTCAAATTCAGGGAGAACTGAGAGGAGAATCTGGAGTCAGTGTAGCCTGCAGGTCAGTAAAACCAGAGATAATTGGTTGGCGAGTGAAGCAACTGCCTGAGGGCAAACCTCTCCCCTACTCCTTCCTACCAGCACAAGCCACCAGATTCTGGGACAACATTTCAAGATAATTGCTTGTACTTTACTGGTGATCAGCAAGACTGCTTCAAGTCCATACATCAGACTTGAAATTTTTTCTTTTAATGTGTGTGTGTTTATTTGTAGTAAGTTTTGCTATGGACCTGTTTCTTTCTACTTACTTATTTCTTACCTACCACTTAAACGCTTGCTTTACTGTAAATATTACTACTTGCCACATCACCTGAGGTCAGGGCTGCAAAGCCCACTAGCAGTCCACTTCTCTGTTTCCCACATCTTTCCTATTCTCTGGTAATAGCCACTCCATTATTCTAACAGTCAACTCTCCCCCAACATCATTTCCCCAATCTCTCCCTGTCTCTCCTCTCTTTTTTCTTTCCTTTTTTTTATTTTTTATTTTGTTCATTGATTTTTATTTTTTATTTTTGGTAACTTGGAATATTTTTACAGTAATTGTTTATTCATATTGTTTATTCATCCTTATAGAGAGCCTGAATGAAAATCCAACGTGAATGCCAAATTTGATAATGCGTGGTTACTTTGAATCCAGTTATAGTCTGATGGTTAATAGTGTTGTACCCAAAGATAGTTACTAACCCTATCATTCTGTTCATAGGTAGTAACAGTTTCAGAAGGAACAAATTAACCAGGTTAAAGTTGTTTGTTGTACCCATTGACTGCTCATATTGTCTCTTACACCATATCTTGTGAGGTATTAGAAATCACAAAGGCCAATAATCAATCATAGATTGGGAAGCCTGCACAAGTTACTGAAAAGACAAAAACCCCACAACTCATCAACTCATCCAAAGTAAAATAACCAAAAAGAGCTACAAGCCTACTCCCCAGACCTGAAAATAAAGAAAAAGGGAAGCACTTCTCCTCCTCAAACCCACAACTCCCCAATCAAGGAGTCCATGGATAGGGTCCTGGATGAAAACCTAGAAAAAATGTATCCACAATCTGATTATAAAACAATCAAATAACTAAAAGAATACTTAGGAAGAAAATAAGACAGCAATTGCAGGAGCTGAGAGACCACTTTGATAAAGAGCTAGACATTCTGAAAAGAGACATAGCAGAGCTCTTAGAATTGCAAAACATGGTCAACCAAATTAAAAGCTCAATGGAAGATATTAACATCAAGTAAACTCGGTTAAAAAAACAGAATTTGAGCTCTCCAAGAATGAACACCAGACAATGAAGACAGGCTGAGCAATGTTGAATGCAAAGAGGGTAGACAAGAAACAAAACTTACTGAGCATGATTGGAACTTCCAAGAAGTATGGGATGAGATGAGAAGTAATCTGAGAGCTATTGGGATAGGGGAGAACACAGAACAACAAATGAATGGCATAAAGAAACTTCTCAATGAGATATCAAACAAAGAAAATTTCTCCAATATCAGAATTGATCCAGAAATTCAAATTGAAGACACCTATAGGACACCAAAAAGACCTAACTAAATGAGAAACTCACCAAGACACATCATATGCAAAATGAATAACACAAAAATCAAGGAAAGAATTTTAAAAGCAGTGAGGGAAAAACACCAAATCAGATTCAGAGGTAGATCAATAAGGATTACTGTGGATTTTTCATATCAGACAAAAAAGGCCAGGAGATCATGGAACAATATTATTCAAATACTGAACAAAATAATTTTCAGCCAAAGATACTATACCCTGCAAAACTCAGCTTTAAATGTAATGGGGAAATACAATACTTCCATGATAAGAACAAACTAGCAACATATGTGAACGCAAAACCAGCTCTACAGAGAATACTCAAAGACAAACTTCAACAAGAGGCACAACAGGACAACTCCCAAGGCCCATAAGCAGAGAAAAGTCAATAAAAACATAACTCACTAAAAGATATCCAAGATGATGCAAAATACAACAAAGGTCACAATGCCAGGGACCCAGAATCATATATTTATTCTAACACTGAATGTGAATGGACTCAATGCCCCAATCAAAAGACACTAATTAGCAGACTGAATCAAAAAACAATCCAAATTATGCTGCTTCAATATATTTCACATATTGAAGGTGAAAGACTGGCAAAAGCCTATCAGGCTTATGGCCCAAAAAGCAAGCTGGTGTTGCAATACTTTTTTCTGACATGGTTAATTTTGACCAAAAATGAGTCAGAAGGGATAATGAAGTTCACTAAATCAAAGTAAAAGGAACACTACATAGTCCCCCAATTACAACCCTTCCAAATATGTGGAAAAAGTACTCAAGGACATTAAACCACTTATTGACGTCAACACAATAATACTAGGGGACTTTAAAACACCACTATCAACAATAGACAGATCATCAAAGCAAAAAATCAGTAAAAATATCTCTAACCTAAACAACTTTATCAATTGGACTTAACAGATATTTACAGAATATTGCATCCAAAATAGCTGAGTTTACTTTCTTCTCAGCAGCACATTGATCCTTCTCCAAAATAGATCATATCCTAGTCCACAAAGGAAATCTTAGCAAACACAAAAAACCTGACATAATCCCACGTATCCTGTCAAGACACAATGAAATGTACTTAGCAATTATCAGCAAGAAACTCAATAGAAAGTATATAAATACTTAGAGATTGAATAATATCCTCAAATGAAGAATGAATCAAAGATGAAATGAGAACAGAAATCAAGAAATCCTAAGAAATGAATGAGAATGATGACACAACATATCAAAATCTATGGGATAGTATTAAAGCATTCCTAAGAGGTACATTTATAGCAGAGTGCCTTCATCAAAAATCAGGAGAGAGACCAAATAAATAAACTTATGCTCCAACTCAAATGCCTACAAAAAGAACAATCCAGTCCCAAATCCAACAGAAGACAGGAAATAACCAATATCAAAGTTGAAATGAAATTGAGAACAAAAAAGTACAAAGAATCAACAAAACAAAAAGTTGGTTCTTTGAAAAATTAAATAAAACAGACAGACTCCTAGCCATCCTCACCAAAAGGAAAAATGAAGTGAAGCAAATCAACAAAATCGAAGATGAAAATGGAGACATCACCATCAACTCAACCGAAATCCAAATGATTATCAGAACTTATTATGAAAAATGGTACTCTTCCAAGTTTGATCATCTGGAAGAAATGGACAAAATGCCTAGCCACATATGACATTCCCAAATTAACAGTGGAGGACCAAAAAAAATCTAAATAAACCAGGTAGCAAAATTGAAACAGAAATCAAAGCCCTTCCAAAAAAGAAAAGCCCAGGACCTGATGGATTCTCAGCAGAGTTCTACCAGACCCTTACAGAAGAATTAACACCTCTCCTTAGTAAGCTATTCCATGAAATTGAAAGGGACAGAACCTTCCCAAATACTTTTTACAAGGCAAATAAAACCCTGATTCCAAAACCCAACAAAGATACATCAAGGAAAGAAAACTACAGACCAACTTCCCTAATGAACATAGAAACAAAAATCCTTAATAAAATTCTAGCAAAATGCATCCAAAAACACATCAAAAAGATAGCACAACACAATCAAGTGGGTTTCATTCCAGGAACGCAAGGCTGGTTCAACTCACAAATTAATAAATGTGATTCACTGAACAGAATTAAAGACAAAAAATATATGATCATCTCAATTGATGCAGATAAGGCCTGTGATAAAATTCAACATCCATTTATGCTCAAAACTGTGGAAAAGATAGGGATCAAAGGAAGCTACTTTAATTTTGTTAAGAGCTGTTTATCATAAACCCATAGCCAACATTATACTTAATGGTGAAAGACTGAAACCATTCCCACTAAATTCAGGTTCAAGACAAGGCTGTCCACTCTCACCACTCTTATTCAATATAGTCCTTGAAACCCTAGCCAGAGCTATTAGACAAAAGAAGGAAATCAAAGGAATTTGAACAGGAAAAGAGGAAGTCAAGCTATCTTTATTTGCTGATGACATGATCCTATATATAGCAGACCCAAAAAGCTCTATCAGAGGACGACAAGAGCTTATAAATGAATTTAGCACAGTGGCTGATTACAAGATCAACACTCATAAATCAATAGCTTTCCTATACACCAGCAGCGATTATACAGAAGAAGAAATCCAGAAATCTGTCCCATTCACAGATTCCCATCCTCAAAAAGAAGAAAATACTTAGGTATTAATCTAGCAAAGAATATAAAGGACCTTTACAATGAAAACTATTGAACATTTTAAAAAAAACTGAAGACTTGATAAGATAGAAAAATATTCCATGCACTTATTAGGCAGAATCAATATAATAAAAAGGCCAATCTGCCAAAAGCCCTGTACAGATTCAATGCATCTCCATCAAGATACCAATGATATTTTTCATGGATCTAGAAAAAGCAATTCTCAAACTAATTTGGAATAACAGGAAATCCAGAATAGCCAAAACATTACTAAGCAAGAAAGATGAAACAGGAGGTATTACAATACCTGACCTGAAATTATACTATATGGCTATAGTAACAAATACAGCATGGTATTGGTATCAAAACAGATATAAATAGACTGCAGTGGTTGCTCAGTGGTTACAGTGCTTGCCAGGCATGCACAAGAATGCAACTTCAAACCCCAGCACCACGTACACAGCGAAGTCTTGGAGCACCAAAACCACATAAAAATTAAATAAAATTGATTCTTCTTCCCTCTCTCTCTCTTTAAAAAAAGAAACAGACATGAAGATCAATGGAATAGAATAAAAGATACTGAGACAAATCCACAAGTCCTTAACTATCTGATGTTTGACAAAGGGGGCAAAAGTATAATGTGGAGGAAACAGCCTGTTCAACAAATAGTTCTGGACAACCTGGACAGCCACATGCAGACAACTGAAACTAGATACCTATCTCTCACCCTGTACAAAAATCAAATTGAAATGGATCAAAGAACTAGGAATCAAACCAGCAACTAACTATACAACTGCTTGAAGAAAAAATAGGATCAACACTCCATGACTTCAGTGCAGGCACTTCCTTCCTCAACAAGATTCCCACAGCTCAAAAATTCAAGCCAAGAATCAATGAGTGGAGTGCCATTAAACTGAAAAGCTTCTGCTCAACTAAAGATTTAGTCAAGAGTATCAAGAGACAACCTACAGAATGGGAGAAAAATCATTGCATGCTATGCCTCCAAAAGGGGACTAATATCCAGAATATACAAAGAACTCAAAAAATTGAACACTAAAAACACAAATAATCCAATCAATAAATGGGCTAGGGAATTAAACAGAAACTTCTCAACAGAGGAAACCCAGCAAGCCAATAAATATATGAGAAAATGTTCTACATCACTAGCTATCAGAGAAATGCAAATCAAAATATCACTGAGATTCCACGTCACTCCAGTCAGAGTGGCAAAATTGAAGACTAAGAATAATAACAGATGCTGGAGGGGTTGTGGGGAAAAATGAACATTAACACACTGCTGGTGGGAACTGTAAACTTGTACAGCCACGTTGGAAAGCAATGTGGAAACTCCTCAAAACACTAGGATTGGAGCTATCTTATGACCCAGCTATCCCACTCCTGGGTATTTTCCCAAAAGAGCTAGAATCGGCATACTACAGAGACACAGCTACATCAATGTTTATAGCAGCTCAATTTATACTAGCTAAATTATGGAACCAACCTAGATGCCCCTTGCTGGATAAATGGATTCAGGAATTGTGATATATATATAGATATATAGATATATAGATATATATATATATATCACAATGGGATTCTACTTTGCTATTAGAGAGAATGATAACATGGCATTTGCAGCCAAATGGATGAAGATGGAAAAAATTATGCTAAGTGAACTAACTCAAACTCAGAGACTTAAGGGGCAAATATTTTCTCTTATATGTGAAAGCTAGTGTAAAACCTACGACAGGATGATAGTTAACTAAGTTTAATAAACTAACCATAGTTGAAAATTCACATAAGCTGGGGGAACCTATGAGGGTGGGGGGGAAAGAAGGGGAGGCAGGAAGGAGAAGATGGGATAAGGGAGTTATTAATACAACGGGAAATACTCAACTCCCATTAGAAGCCTAGCTATACCCAGGCAGGGTATAGCTGTCAACAATTATTATACATGTACATGTTTATTTCAAACTATAGTATAGTGGGATTACAGAGGAGACATGAGTTTAGGAAATGGATGACAGGGGGGTTTGATTATGGTCTAAGATCAGCTCTAACTTACTATCTCACTATTTCAATATCCATGTATGCATGAATATGTAACAACAATTCCTTCCAATATATGACTATCTCAACTGATAAAAACATAAAAAGATAAATAAAAAATAAATAAAAGCAGGCTCTCTGGAAAAAAAACAGACATTTACGGCCTACTCTAATTAACCATTATATTTCAAGAAGAAATATTCCTAAATCACAGAGGTTACTAAGTTTGGATAATAGAAAAAATATGGAAAATGTGTTCACTACCTCATTATTGCTTCATGCTAAAACAATTACTCTTTTCATGAGGCCATAATGGAATTTAAGATTCAGTATATTTGTAATGAAACACTTCCGTTTACTTTAATAAGTCATTTGCTTTTTTGAATTTCTGTTTTTTCTTTCTTTTTCTTTCTTTCTTT
>PVKS010040113.1:0-16834 GCA_004027875.1 Aplodontia rufa | reverse complement strand
TCAAAATTAAATGAATGGGATGCAATCAAACTAAAAAGCTTCTGCACAGCTAAAGATATAGTCGAGAGCATCAACAGAGAACCTACAGAATGGGAGAAAATTTTTGCCTGCTATACCTCGGACAGAGGGCTAATATCCAGAATATATAGGGAACTCAAGAAACTAAAATCCAAACTTGCAAAAAATCCAATCGATAAATAGGCTAAAGATCTCAAAAGGAACTTCTCTCCCGCGGAAATCCAGAAAGCCCATAAATATATGAGAAAATGCTCTACATCATTAGCTATCAGGGAAATGCAAATCAAAACTTCAATGAGATACCACCTCACTCCTGTTAGAATGGCAAAAATGAAGAATACAAACAATGACAGATGCTGGAGGAACACTACTACACTGCTGGTGGGACTGCAAACTGGTTCAGCCACTATGGAAAGCAGTGTGGAGAATCCTCAAAAAATTAAGGATGGAACCACCTTATGACCCAGCTATCCCACTACTGGGAATTTTCCCAAAAGACTTAGAATCAGAATATTATAGTGACGTGGCTTCATCAATGTTTATAGCAGCTCAATTTACTAAAGCCAGACTATGGAACCAACCCAGATGCCCCTCACTTGACGAGTGGATACAAAAGCTTTGGTACATATATACTATGGAATACTACTCGGCCATAAGGGAGCATGATATGATGTTTTTTGAAATCAAATGGATGGAGATGGATAGAATTATGCTTAGTGAAGTCTCCCAAGCTCAGAGACTCAAGGGTCGAATGGTTTCTCTCATCTGTTGATTCTAACAAAGTTAGGGAAGCAGTAGGGCTAACGGCTAACCTAGCAAAACTTCAAATTGAATGACTGTCTAAACATTAGTGGGATGGCTCTATAGGATTCTCAGAAGTGTAGGGAGGGGTATTGGGAGGGGGAGGGTATATGAAGAACTCATAGGAGACTGGAAATCGGGAAGAGGGGGGAATCATCCCAGAAGCCGATGTCATTCCTCCACAAACTATTCATTCAATGCATGAGCTCTTCTGGGGGAAAATGCAAAAGATAAAATTCAAGGTGGATATCCATGATCTGGTTTTTCCCCTCAATAACAAAGTTTATATCCACTGATTGATAATGTTTTGATAATGTTTCTCCCTCAACTGTATTTTTATATTCTAATAAAAAAATAAATATTTTATTAGTAAAAAAAATATTAAGTAATGAAATAAATTACTCATTTATTATAATCAGCACCATGCTGTGTGTAACCAGAGGAAGATTTAGGAGTGGATGTTTCCTGTTTCCTTCCATCCCATTCATCTCTTATTCCATAAAAGGAGTATTTCCAGCCAGTCATTAGAATATTGGACACAGACCTTGAAAATGGGTGGAGAGAGGCAGGTCCAGAAAGAGAAGACAGGAGGACTAAGCAAAGCATATAAATGGGTCTCAATAGTGAAAAGCAAGGCTACATGGCTGTGACAAAGAGAAGAACAAAAGCACTCAGGACCATGATGGAGCAGGTGAAGGGTGACCTGAGGGGCTCTATACCAGCTGTGAGATGAGGGAATCAGGATGTGTGGTGGAAATCATGAAAAAGAAGGTAAGACATATCTTATATTCTTTCATTTTTATGAGATATGAACAAAAACAATAGTTCTTTGAGCATGACCTCTTTAAGAAACTGAGCCAATTAAAACTCCAGGATTTTTAAGGCTATATTTATCATTTTATTACAGAATTTTACCTATTATGTAAAGCACAAGGGTGCTTTACAAAAATGTTCAAAAGATACATCAACAAATTTTCTGTTTCTAATTTTATTTAAGGGTAGTGTCCAACAGGAGTGAGATGAATTTATGTTTATTTGCTAATTCCAGTAAATTTGCCTTATAGAGGACAGTCCAGCTGGGAGACTCTGTTCTGTCCTTCAACCTGGTTTTGGCTAAGGCTACAGACATCTTTGCTTCAGAGAGATTTATGTCACTCACTGCAGAGCAGCATTTCCAAATGTTGTGGCTCCTTGATTTCTTTGAAACTCAAGGGGAAAGTATGGACGTTCCTCAGAAAAATAAATGCACATAAGAAAAATACCACAAAACCTACTTACACTTTGGAAAGACTCATGAATGTTTTGAAGTCTTTCCATAGACCTTCTAGATGACAATGAACCTGAATTATCAATTTTCAGTGTTCCTGGGTGGGTTCACCTGACCATCGAGTTCCACCATGTTACAACATTCCATCTACTTTTTGTCTCAAATACAACCAAGTTACTTTGGGAAAATTACTCTAATGTAATTCTGGTATCTAAAAATTCCAATCTTGATCTTTTTACCTGTGACTGGAGCCCACAGAATCTCTCAATAGGTAAAAAAGCACAAATGGTAATCTTTACCATTTCTGAGGCAATTTAAAGTCACTGTCCTGCAGTAAACATTGTTAAATAATGAAAATGTAGTTCTGAGTGGCAAATTTGTAAAAAATAGCTGGAGTCCTCAGGGAAAAAGGTCACCCATGACAGAAGATGTAGCTAGAAAAGGTCAGAGATATCAGTTTTCCTTGAATTTTCTCTGGATAAAAGCCTTTGATGGTACTTCTGCAGGGTATTTCAGCTAATTTTTGTAACAGAATGAAAT
Organism: Aplodontia rufa; assembly: GCA_004027875.1. Taxonomy (NCBI): domain Eukaryota; kingdom Metazoa; phylum Chordata; class Mammalia; order Rodentia; family Aplodontiidae; genus Aplodontia; species Aplodontia rufa. The sequence goes on along the minus strand of PVKS010040113.1, from coordinate 14,208 downwards.
CCAAAGGTGCTTAACCACTAAGCCTCATCCCCAGGCCTTTTTATTTTATTTTTTATTTTGAGACAGGGTTTCACTAAGTTGCTTAAAGCCTTGCTAAGTTGCGGAGTCTGGCCTTAAACTTGCAATCTTCCTGCCTCAGCCTCCCAAACTGCTGGGATTTGCAGGTGTGTGCCACTGCACCTGGCTGATGTATGGGTTTCGAAGCCATTTCCAGCTAAAGCAGCTCACAGTAATCCACTCAGACAATATTTGCTTGCTGCCAACAAATCCCATAATTCAGACCATCCACCTGAATCACCCCTCAAAGAATGTGAGTAGGAATTCTTTTTCTACTTCACCTCTTCTCTCTTAATCATCTCTCTAAGGAACTGGTAAGCACTACCAAAGGGCAGTTCAGTTTGTCACCATTCTGAATGCCAAATGAAATGTTAAAATTCCCTCTACCCTTTGGAAGAAATCTATAAACAAGCAACATAATTCCAGCCAGATGTCAAGTACTTTTAAAGTAAAATTTCTCATATCTTGCTTCTCTGTTCTAATCATTTTTATAGAGTACATTGATAAAAATAAAATATGATGCTCTTGAGAGATATATGACATTGCTCTTTTCCCCTTAACTGAAACATGAAGCTTCCTTTTCCAATAAGATATCAAGAGCAAAAAATGCAATCCTAATGCTAAACCACAAACAACAATTACACTATTAGGCATGAGTAAGACCTTGCTATTATAGCATACAATTATATTTATGTTGTATATTAAAACAAGATTTGAGTATGAAAAAAGTACTGAGTCCCTGTGATGTACCAGGTACTGTACCAGACTGAGGATTTTCTTCTTGAGACACAGGAACTATGTATCTTCTAAAGCAAAGATCTCAACTTTGCAAAAAATAACCAATTAGTGTTATTAGAGGGGGAAAGTTTTAAAAATGGCCGAGCAAAAGCAATGAAAGGTATCAATGTCCAGAATAAGGACTATGTAGGACAAAATCAACCCAGGTGAAAACAAAGGGTTCTATTTTTCCATGTGATGTCAGAAGGCAATAAAACCACATCAGGGATAATTTCTTCTATATTAACCCACTTTGAGTATCTATGAGAGTTAGGATCCAACATCTGTAACGAGTTTATTCCTTTCAAGCTGAAATAAACATATTTTCCTTCACTTCTTCCTTCAGTGGGGCAACCCTCAGTGTATATTTTAACATCCTAAGGGAAGAACTGCAAATATTCCATGGACCCTGGTCACTCTTTTAGGTCATGTAGTATGGAAAACCATTCCTCCTTTGAGAATCCTTCCCTCTGTGGGGCCAGGCAGAACCTATGAATCACTGCAGAGGCTGAAAACTCTGATACTCCTTTGACAAGCCTAACTTGCATCTAGATACAGATTTATGACTTGGGCTCATGGACTCTGGACTTGGAATTTTATGTGGTGAAGCTAAAAGAGGTCAAGGTCCGGGAGATGAGTGCCTGGCAGAAGGGGTGATTTTAAAGAGGTTGGTCATCTAGAGCAACAATAGTTGTGATTTAGAGCATCCTCTCTGTCCTGAGATCTTTCAGCAGAGCCTCTTGCAACCTTGTCCTCCTTGAGCTATTTGCTAAGTATATTTAATCTTCAGAGGTTGAAGTAAGTTATTGGGACTTGTGCAGCACTGCGACCTTATGTTCCATCTCTTTATACCTTTAAACACTGTTGTAAAAATGTAATTGTGTTTTAAATTACACAAAAGTTAAGAATCATTCAATGACTTCCAGGATATCTCTTCAGCCAGATTCCTGGATGTGTGTGTAACTTTTCTAAACAGTTAACTACTATGTTACAGTCATGATGACTTTTCCCTAAAATGTCCTGGTGTACTCAGTAAGATTATTTTCTTACATAATTACAGCATAAGTTTTGAAATTGTAAAATTAACACAGATACAGTACTAATCTCTGGTCTATACATCTTTTTAGAGAATTTGCCAGTTATCCCAACAATGTCCCTTGGAAAAAATGTTTTTCAAAATCATTCTGGAAATATTAGTACTTTAAAAATAAGTTCCTCTCCTATCTAAATCAATATGGAGTCATTTTCTCTTGCTTATGATAGATAATTCAAATTGATGTGTTAAAAATGGAAAATAGGAATGAGGTTCTGCAAGTAATGAAATTTATAGCATATAATTGCCTATGTGGGAAAAGACATAAGAGGGAGTAGAATCACCCAGTGAGTGTTCTGGGCTGTCAGGGTGTTAACTTATTTTGTGCTGTCCTTGGTACCATCTACATGCTAAGGAAGCTGAACAATTCAGGAATTGTTCAGATGGTGGACCAATACTAGCAGCTTGTTAAACTCATTGGAAGAATCCTTTAAGAAGAAGACTCAAGGAAAATGGCCTTCTTCCTTCTCTAGATATAACCCTGTCTGCAGCTAATGCCTGAACCTCCAATAAGCCATTTTGTGGCCAGAGGAGCCACATCTTCAGGCAAGTGCTCTGCAGACATCCTGCAAAAGATGTGGCAGCAAGGGACCCCTCAGCACCTGTTTTCCTGCCCACCTCTAGACTTGCAGGTTTATGAGATGTATTTCTTATTATTTAAGCCAATTTTCATCACAATTTTCTATTACAAACAGCTGAAAACATAGATACATATAGAAAAACAGACTCAGTTAAATGAGTCCAGCTCAGTGTTAACTTTTTCTATGATGAATTAGATAGTATCATAAATATAAAACTAGAGGAGGTATCAACATCTTCTGCTACATCATATGAGTAGTTTTGTAGCTTCTCCTAATGGGTTAAACTATTTTAGCATCAGAGAATGAACAGAAAAATTTAAAGCACTAACAATATGTGAAATACCACTAGTAAAGAAAAGAGAATGAAACAGCCTTTTAAAATGAGCTTCCTGCATAATTAGATGAGGATTAATATAATGTTCTAAGGCCCAGCAGGGTGAATATATTTAACAAACATGCATTAGTTATCTCAAAATAGTTAGATAAAAGAATTTTGAAGTAGTCACTATAAAGAAATGATGAAAGTTAAATTTGTTAAATATTCTAATTACTCTAAATCAATCACTAACCAATATGCACATGAACTGAAACATCACACTATGCCTTACAAATATGTATAAATATTAGTATCAAATGTGCTTTTCCATGTTCCTGACTGCAAAAAATAAAAAAATCCCATGAATATTTATTAAGTACATGTCAGTCTTTTGTATAGTTTATTAACCTGCACAGCATGCTATAAACAACAGTAAGTAATCCCACATTACAAATGATGAAACTGAGGATTAGAGAGATAAACCAATTTCCTGGAGATCTTAAATGATGGAATCAAGACTTAAGCTGAAGTAGTCCAGTTCCATAAATGATGAACTACTTTTTTGGTAATTAACCCAAATTGATAATTCCACAGAAGAAAAAATTAAAAGGCTTGAGATGATAAATAGGTGTGTAGAATCAGGGATGTGACAATGAATTCATTTCCAAACCTCTAGAAATGCTGGAGGAAGGGAGCTGATCTGTTTCCCTCACTAATGGTTCCCTGCCCTACTCCAGAGCAGCTGCAACCACAGTTGTCGCTATAGTAGAAAGTGGTTGGCACAGAGGGGCCATAGGGGAATTGTAACGTTTTCAAAGGAAATGTTATGTTTAACAACAGCCTCTCAGAGAGTAGTGAGGGCTTACGGCCTAATTTTCTACAAAATGAATCTGAGACACTTGCTCAATTATATCACTGACACATTCTCTTGTGCTTCAGAGGATAAGATTGGCTGTGAGCACTTCCATGGTGGGGAAATGCCTACTTATTTTAAGGGAGTTCTTAGCTCCCTCCTCAGCTCTGCAGGGGTCCCTCTTTCCACCCTATCTTCTCACTGGCATCCTGATACTCCAGTTGCAAAGACAGGCCAGGATAATTCATATGCGAAGCATTGACCTATGTTCCTGTTACACATGCCCCATATCTTAAACCATAGCTTATTTCAGTTTCAGAAATCCCAACACTGAATGAAATGAGATTTCTATTGACTATTTGGTAGAAGCTCTGCACGTAATAATCAGCTATTTGTTTATATGTTGAGTGCTTGGCTTCTATGAAATAGCAATAGTAATCACAAAGTACTCATCCAACATATTTCTAAAAATCTAACCAATTCATCTTCCCAGGATTACTTGATATTGATCCAATTTCATAGTCAACCACTCCCAATGTAGAGGAAAACATAGTAAAATACTTACCTTCTGCCAGGCATGCAGTTTAGTGTTTTGAATACATTATATGAATTAATCCCCACAGTGAAACTAATATGAATATTGTCATTTCCAGATATCAATAATAAAGGAGAAAAGCTTAAGTAATCTTCCCACACTCCTACAGCCAGAGAGTGGTGGTGCTAGTGCCAATGTTGAAGCACAAACCCAAGACCTCCCTGATTCATCATGATGCCCTTTTACCACTTAATATGACAAAAGAAAAGAGAAAAATGAAATTACTGTGGTGTAACTAACCTCCTTTTCAGCAGAATCAAATGTTAAGGAGAAGGGACAATGGGGTGGTGTTTGGGAGAAATATAAGGCAGGAAATGAAATAGAATGCTCATCACTTTTCAGCATGTGACTTTCTTCTTGAAGAAGTCTCCTCTTGGCTTTCAGAGCACTTTCACTCCTGATCTTCTTATAGCCTGATTCTGACTCTTTCTCAGATTCCATTTTAGGATCCTCTTCCTCCAACACTTCACTCTGTCCTCCAACCTCTTTTGTCTCTAAATTCTTTTCCTAGGTGATCTTATTTGCTTCTATGGCTTAAAATATTATGTCTGTAGTGATGACTTATAAATATTTAACACTTGCTCTTAACACTCCCCTGGGCTCTAGATTTATATATCCAATTATCTGCTTGATATCATCTCTTAGCTATCTAATAGGCATCTCAAATTTAGTTATCCAAAATGAAATTCTTGGCCATCCACTGTTATCTTCCTTATCTCAGTTAATGGTGTCACCACCACCAAGTTTCTTGGGCCACAAAAGTAGCAATGATCCTTATTTTCTCACTCCCCCCCCCACATCTCTTATCCAATCTATCTACAAATCATACTAGCTATTATTTTCAAAACATATTCAAGATCTCACCATTTGTTACCATCTTTATTGCTACAACCCTCATCCAAGTGACCAGTCTCTCACATCTGGGCTGCCAATGGCTGCTTCCACTCTTCCTTTGATGAAGTTCATGCTTCATCCAGCAGCCAGTTAGGGTGATCATTGCAAAGCACAGAACAGATCAAGCCAATCCACTGCTTAAATCCCTGCAGGAGTTCCTTTGAGCATAGAGTAAAATGCTTCTCAACATAACAGGCAAAGCTGTGCAGGAAACCCCCTTATCAGACTCTCAGGCATGACCACCTACCTCTCCTCAACACTCCTGCTCCTTGGCTTTCTTTCCATTCCTGCAGTGCACTAAGCTCATTCATGACCCTGGGGTGGGGAGAAGTAAGTGATCTGGTTTTTCTTTGTTTGTTAGTTGGTTGGTTTTGCATGGTTTGATGATCAAAAGGAGCCACATTGAAACCTGATATATCTGTATACCTTGACTGGATAGACTTTGCTGTTATCTCTCCACAGACACACTGAGGGAATTTTGATGACCATAAATTGTATTCTAGGTGCAGCTCACAAAATATTCTTAATTCCTTTATTCCCAATCACTTGAGAGGATTACAATTCCTTGCTCCCTTTTGGATGGATGAGACATGGGGCTAAATTTGACCACTGAGCTGTGAGCAAAACAGATGTATTTTACTTCCGGGTTAGAGTACTAAAATCCCAATAGGATACATTCCAGAACTCCTTTTCATATGGCCTGGTATACAGCATTAGTTCAGACACACTTTCTATTCTGGAATCCAGAGCAACTATGATGAGCACAGCTTCTCTGCTACCTCACAGTACCAATATGTATAAAGCAATAAAATTTCAACTTTTTGTTGACCAGTGTATGAGCCTTTGGTAAGCTTCCTTCTTTCAAATCATTTTTTAAAAAATCACTTATTTTATCATTTTATAATGATGGATTAATACTCTATGCACTTGTTCTATTATCTATATATTTTCTGCAACATCATCATTCATGGCTGCCTAATAATACGTAGTAGGGATATTATACAATTTTCTCAATCCCATATTAATAAACCTAAGGAATCATTTTAAACTTTTAGTATTTTCACATATAATGTATATATTTTGTGTGTGTATTGCAACAGGGATTGACCCTAGGGCCTCACACATGCTAGGCATGAACCTGATCTTCATCCCCACCCCTTAATATGTATACTTACAGCTAAATCTTAATGGTAGGTTCATGATGATCATGAATCCTAAGAATTTATGCATAAAATATATGAACATTTTTCATTATTTGAACACAAGTCATTTAATCAGGTTAAATTCTAGACATTACGGATAGAGTACTAAATAAGATGTACAAAGTCTTCATGCAGCAGGTTCCAAATTGCTTTCAAAGAGCCTTCCAGTGTCCTCTGCTATAGAAAAAACCTGAACACTCACTTTCCACACCCTTACCACATTGCTTATGAGACCATAAACATCCTCATGTCACTCATAACATCATCTACCTGGAATGTCCAACCAAAATTTGAAGGTTATCAAATTGCTTTCAGAGAGCCTACGAATGTCCTCTGCTACAAACAAAGCCTGAACATTGACTTTCCACACCGTTACCACATTGCTTATGAGACCATAAAATATCTTCTTGCCACTCATAATATCATCTATCTGGAATGGCCCACCAATATTTGAAGATGACAAGAATGATAGTAACCCCATGAACACAGTCTAACTCCACAAACAGTCTAAGCAAAGTATGCTTATTTATAGTCAGAATGGTGTACATCACAAACTAAAATTAGTGATCAACCTTCTCTATGAACTTGGAAAATAGGGTGAAGCTCATTTGTCCATGGTGCTTTGTTCAGTCTACTGTACAGAGGTTCTCCCATTGTAGAAGTTGTTTTCCCTCCATTGATTGTCATGTCCTTGAAAAAGAATAAGAAAAAAAATATTTCAAGAGGTATTAAGGTACACTCAAGCCAAGCTGCAGGATATAGGGGTGTACCTTATGTTTGCTTCCACTTCCCAACCTGGCTTTGTCAGAAATAGCAAATACTAGGTGCCTGATCTCCTTCTTTACATACTTTATCTTTATTGGAAAGCAAATTAATTATGCAAATAAATGCACTCATAGTTTTGTGGTTGGAAAAGTCTAGACACAATAAAGTGGTAAAAGTCTGTACACAATGGGAGTTGGAGAAGTTGCTATAAGTTGATATTATTTATATAGATTTCAATTTCTGTATATGATTATGTAGAAAAATCACCTAATTATATAAATAAAATTATAAGAAATAATAAATTAAAGGAAGTAGACTATGATCTTTTTAAAAAAGATTGTATTTTTCATTATAGTTTTACATATTGAAGGGTTTTTTGTTACATTTTCATATATGCACACTTCATATAACTCCCTTTACTCTCCCCTCTCTCCCCCTTCCTCAATGTCCCTCCCTCTCTCTCTCCTCTCTAACCCTACTATGAACAGTTGCCCCCAGTTCAACTGGTAATACATATTTGATGAGACTGTTGTCAAAATTTATTGTTCTCTCACTCTTTCCAATAGCTTCCACATAGGAGAGAATACATTGGACCCTTAAGTTTCTGGTTTGGCTAATTTCACTCAGCATCATTTTTCTCCATCTCTATCCAACTACCAGCAAAGTAATGATTTCATTTTTTTAATGGCTGAGTAGAATCCTTGGTATATGTGTGTGTGTGTGTGTATGTATGTATACACATACATACATATATACACATACATATACGTACATACATGTGTGTATAGATAAATATAATCTACTTAGATAGATAAACAGATACATGCATACACACATGTAGATATATCTTGATCCATTCATCCAATGATGGGCATCTGGGTTGATTCCATTATTTAGCTCTTGTGAATTGTGCTGCTATAAACATCTTTTTTCCAGACCAATTCCACATGTATATACAATGGAGATCAATGGAAATATACAAAAAATGGTGGAGGACAGAATTTAGGACACCAAATCCATGGAAGTTGAAATCCAAACCAAAAACTCCTATCTTGAAAATTCACTGGCAAGTTTGTATAGTGAAGCTTTAGGCATGAAGATTTTGAAACTTGTCAAGGGGGAATTTTAGAAAGAGTTTAAAGGGATATGATTTTAATAGCTTATAAGGAAAATATTGTTTTTAATAAGATGTAAAATATTTACTGCCTGCCAGTGATGGTGTTCTGAGTGATTTATAGCTATTACATGACAGCACAGTGTTTAAGAATGCATTTCATCCTACAGAAGCAATAATTTGAGCTGTATATCAAAAATTAAAAAAACAAACCCTAGTAGAATAGAAATTTACTATTTCTGAAAGTATGTAAGTATCATTAACACAATGAGTTCTCCCTAGAGTTTTTCAAATATCTCCAATTACTTTGGTCCACCAAACATGTAAATGTCAGTGTGCCTGTAATGGAAAAATGCAGATATGGGCAGCTGGAGTGGTGGCTTGGCAGTTACGGTGCTTGTCTGGCACGCGTGAGTATGCAGGTTCAAACCCCAGCACCATGTACCCAAAGAAGTCTCAGAGCAACAGAAGGCACATGAAAAACTGAATAAAAATTGTTTAAAAATATGCAGATATGAAAAGAGGACTGTGTTACACTCATATCTGTATTTATTTAATTCACCAGGATGATTTTCTTTCTTAGGGGGCTCATTGCTGGGCCCTTAAGGGATACTTTGTCTTTCTCTAGAGTGGGAGTACCATATCCAAACCTTCCTCCAAATCTGGTTTACTTAAGACTCATAAGAGTCAAAAAGAAAAGTTTCTCTAGCAGGCATTCAGCCTCTTACCTCAATCCTGTCACTTCAGGGGTCAGACCTCACTCCTCCAGCACCCCTTATGAAGGTTTCTCACCAATTTTTTAAGAGAAAGAGAAAGTGAAGGGAGGGAGGGAGGGAGAGAGAGAGAGAGAGAGAGAAGTAGAGATGAGAGAGAATCCAACTTATTTCTTCTTTCATCTGTATTTTTCTGACAGTTAGTTGTGCATGTGGTATTGGGGTTTTAACCCCAGTCCTCTCACATCCTCTCACAGGCCAGTTCACATGTGCCAGGCAAATGCTCTACCTCTGAACCACTGCTCAAGCTCCCTCCACCACTATTGCAGCCCCTTTCCAACATGATTTCTCTTTTTCTTCTCTTTGTAGATACCTGCCCCTTGCATTTGTTTGTTTTGCTTCTTTCCTCTAAAATTTCTCCTACCAATTTGTGAGCCCAGGTTATGTTTCAGTGTAGCCACGGAGTCTTCTCTACCCTTAAACCTTCTCTGAATTTTCTTGCTCAGTTTTGGAGACTCCTTGATGTCCCACAAATCAGACATATCTCTTGATCCCACACTTGCTTACCTGCTTACATGGGATTATTTATTCTGTAAGTTTTTAAGCAGAGATAAATGTCTGACATACCCAGTAATTATCAATAGAAAAATTATTGGACTAGTAGTTAGTGCTCTGTGGTTCACCACACATTTTTTAAAATATTATCTTGACTAAGTAATCTATCAACTGCTTACTTATCTTAAAAAGAGAGTATAGGGCTGGAGCGGTGGCTCAGCGGTTTTGGCACTTGCCTGGCAAGCACGAGGACCCGGGTTGAAACCCCAGTACCACATGCACAACTAAGTGTTAGAGCAGCTAAGGCCATGTGAAAAACTAAATAAAGTTGTTTCTCTCTTTCTCTGTCCCTCTCACTGTCCCTCTCACTTTAAAAAAAAAAGACAGTATAGAGCTACATTGGAGGGACCTTTAATGTATCTTCATGTTTAATATTCTTTGATTCTTCAAGGGGCTTTAGTATCTTCTGTTTTCTTTCCCTTTATATGTTTTGTAATAGCTACTACAGAGCTAGACAAATTGTTAAGTAATAAATTTAATTTAATAAATTCAATAAATGATTATAAATTATGGGTGGGTGGAGAGGTGGGTGATATAGTTCTGTGATCTTGACTTTGTAATTTCTCATTTCTTTGAACCAATTAAAAATTAAAATCTTCAAATATGTAATCATTCTTGTTCTATATTGTTTACATGTATACTAATGAATACTATATTTTCTCTTGTTTGCTTCTCAAATCTTTTCCATGAAATAAAATTCTCTTCCATCCTTCAGATAAATCCTTTTGAATCTACTATTCCAAAAAAGACAAATAGTTGCTTTTATAAATTTATTTGTAAAAAATGAAATGAGCTAATTCAACAGCAAAAAATGTTACAATCTTTTTACATTACTGATCTTGGGGAAGTGAGAGAATATTGCATAACTGAGACCCAAAATTCAATTCTCATCTGTAGAGACTGGCTGTTTCAAATTTGTGAAGTCATTTTCATTAACAACTTGACAGAGAAGAGAAAAAGGAAGTGATTTTGTGTATTCTAACAGCTATAGATTTTTGAACATAGAGTGAATGACAGAAATATATTTGGCTCAAAGTGTGAAGATGTACTTAGTTCTCTTCCAACTCTCATTCTCAGCCCCATTTTTCCGTAATAAGAATTACTTCTTGTGTACACCAACCAGAGTCAGATTTCTACACAAATTACATTTCCAGGCAAATATTTTGCATTTCTAGGCAAAAATAACCTGTAAAAAGCTTGTATGGAAAGAACCTATTTAAAAAATGACATCTGGGTATCACTTCTAGAAGAACAGTACTTCCATGAGGCTGCAATGTGGCTTTCTCAGATCCCTTTGTATAATAGCAATAGAACAGAGAGCTCCTTGTCAAAGTGACTACCAGGCAGGACAGTGAAATTTGTTAGGATACAAACCCTTACTCAAAATAACCATCATATACATAAATTCATCTTTCTACTTATCCAGTACACTATACTGTTTCAGGCATAGATACCTGATGCCTCAGAATCATGGCATCCCATGGTAATGGCAGGGAGGACCATTCATTTTGGGTTTTCAAAGACAGACTTGATTATAAGTTCTGTATATGACTATTACTCAAATCAGCCCCCTAGTAGTCAGTTTTGATCATATGAGCCTTGGATGATGGCTGATTTTAGTGATGATCCTGGCAATATCCTTCTCAACCTTGTATACATTCAAAAAACATCTTTTAAATAAACTTTTTACTGTGTGCTTACTAGGAGCCAAGAACTGTGCCAAAAGTTGGAGGTATGATAATTAATAAAATATAATACCAACCCTGTAGAACAGATTTCAGTTAACATTTCTGTAAAAAGCTAAGTAACGAATTTTTCAGGCTTATGGGCCATGTGGTTTCTGTCACAGCTCTTCATCTCTGCCATCATAGTTGGAGAGCAGCCATGACATATAAATCAATGAACTTTACTGTGTTCCAACAAAACTTTATTTGTTAAAACAGTGGCAGTCTAGATTTGGCACACCAGTGGCATGCTGTGACAATGCTTATTGTAGTTGCTTAGGGCCTAGGTTAGTACTAGGTTATAAGTATGGAATGTGAGGCACAAATGTAAGCCATGCATGTGTTCTTTTACATTTTCAAGTGGACACACTTTCAAAAGTAAAAAGCAACAGACGATGTTAATTATAACAGTATTTAACTTAATATATTAAAAATATTGTCAGTTCAACATGTAATTGGTATTTTAAAATTACTTATTAAATATTTTTGCATTTTTGTACTAAGTGTATAGTTTACATGTCCAGCACATCTCAATCCATCCCTGTCACATTGCAAGTGTTTAGTATCTGCCATAATGACTAGTGGCTCCCTTATTGTGCAGTCCAGGTTGAGGCAGATGAATACACAGGCAACTGTTGGGATAAGGCTGAGGAATTTAGAGGGAGACACGGTGGTGGTGTCTGATAGTCAGGGGGGGTCCCTCAATGGAAAAGCACCTGTGGGACAAAAGGAGTTCCTCAGTCAATGAAAGGAAGAAAACGGATTCTAGGTGGAGGGGAAAATATGTGTGAAAACCCAAAGAAAGGGAAAGGTGCAGCTTCTAAAAGTAACTGTGCTTCTCAGTATACACTGTTGAGGAGGGGGTGCTATCTCCAAATATAGGCAGTGACCACAGTGGGACTGGAGTGAACTAAAATGGACATGAGGGATACTAAAGAATTGACATACTTGGAAATGGAAAGGATATACGTGATGAGGAAGAAAAAAAGAAGAAAAGGTGATGTCAGGGGTTTGGGCTTATACAAAATGCAAGGATGGAGCTGACATTTGTCAAGAAGAGACATTCAGAAACAGGGGCAGCTTTGAGGTAAGATGGAGTGTTTAGCCTTGAACTCTCTGAGGTGTCAGGGATAATCCTGGAAAGATAAGAGGAGACATAACACCCCTGCATAGAAAAGACCTTCACACCTGGACAAGCTCTTTATGTCATTCTCTGCCTTCTTGTGATCAAGTCTCTTTCTACCCTGCTTTATCATTTTCCCCTGTGGCTCTTCTGCCTCATGCGGGGCTAAACTGCTGATTCTTTCTGCCTGGAATGCATTTTCCACTCCTCTTTACCTTACTGCTCCTGTTCATTTTGGGATCCAAATTCTGTCACTTTCCAGCAGTCTTCTTAGATTCCTCCAGATGAGGTGAGAGCCCTTTACCACACAGATTCTAAGTATTTCATTTTGGTGACAATTTTTGTATTTGCAAATTCACATCTATTTGTGCAACTTTTTGATCAATGATTTTCTGCCTTGAAAATAAAGATCATGAAGGCAGAATTTCTCTTATGCTTAATGTTGTACTACTAGCCAATGCCAATGACCTCACAAAGAGTACATGGTCAATAAATATTTATTGAAAGAAGGACAATAATATTAAAAATTCCTGATGAAACCCAAAGGTATCTGGAAAGGATTATAAACTTTTGCATAAAACAGAGGAATGAATTCCAGTATTCATCCACAAATTGTTCAGGCAAGAAGTATTAAACTTCATTTTCCTATAATTTAACTTACTTTTAATCTTCAATTCTTCCTTCATAGCTGACACAGGAGAAATTTAATTGAGGTCATTTTGTGTCTCCAGTACTGGTAGAAGCAGCCCCTACCCAGGACCCATGAACCTACTGGGGTAGCACATCAGGGGGAGAATGTTCATTGCTCTTGTTTTCTAAATTGAGACTATGCTAAGAGTCATCTGCTTTCCCTTGAGGGCATAAGCTGTTAGAAGACACACTCTGGACCTCTGACTCACCAGGTTTCAGCCCTGGAATACATATTTTCTTAAGTTATAAATGTACTAATCTTTAGGTGGATGAATGGAGGAAATAGATAGAAGATAGGAATAAAAGAAAAATATTGGTAGAAGGGATTAGTGAATAATTCAAAAACATATGCTATTACATTGCTTATTAAAAAATAAGACATCAAAGAGGACTGAATGAATGGATTTCACAACCCAGAAATCTCAACTGTGTAAGCAATATGTACAGAAACACAAAATGAAGTTGAGAACAGAGTGCTTTCCAGGCATGGCCCAACCACTGGATAGCCACATTTTGCTTTTGTGCCCCCATAATCTGTCACTCAGTCTGAGATTAAGGAAGCACTCAGCTCATTGCTCCTGAATTAAGCACCATCTTACATTTCTCCTTCAAAAATAATTTCTCACTCTCCTCACCCTTGATTGCAAAAGTTCCAGACAGTAGGGACTCAAGGTCAGGTCATGCCCAGCTCATTCACTACCACACTCTCAGCCCTATGCCCATGCCCATGCCTGGCATAAAATATGTGCTGGAAAAATATCTACTGACTAAAAAATGTGCTGAGCAAAGAGAAAAAGAAGGTACAGTGCCAAAATTTCCCTCTTTCAAGTCCAGCTCAAATTTTAAGCCTTTCTTTTTCTCTTTTTTCTTTTTATTAGAAGTATGTAGAGATACACTTGAGGGGGAAACATAATTAAAACATTAGCAATCAATGGATATAAACTTTGTTATCCAGGGGAAATGCCAAAACATGTATGACCACCTTGGGTTTTACTTGTTGCAGTTTCCCCCAGAAGTACTCATGCGTTAAATGGGTAGCTCATGGAGGAATGACATCGGCTTCTGGGATGGTTCCCCCATCTTCCCAATCTCCAGA
>PVKS010040112.1:0-16837 GCA_004027875.1 Aplodontia rufa | reverse complement strand
GCAGGAGCAGGCCTGAGCCATGTGACCCCCAATCTGCTCCCTCAGAACAGTCATCTCTTTCCCCCACTCTTCCATGTGCAGCTGGTTAGCGAAGATCAGTAACTCAGACAAGAGGGGCCTGAGGGGCTGCAGAGGGCTGGGGCACGGCCACCACCAGGGCGCAGAATTGCTTTCTCCCCGCACCTCCGCCCACCTTCCACTGCTGCGGGGGACAGAAATATACAAGTAGGTTGCTGGAGTTTCCTTCTGGGTGTCCGCTACCCAGGCAGTGTGCCCCAACAGAAGCCATTACAGCGGAGTGAGGACCAACACGTCCATTTACTATATGGTATAACATATAGAATATTTTATCTCGTTACGGTCGGAACTCATGTGACAATGGCCTGTGCCTGCCTGCCTTCATTTCCTGCCACTTTCTGCACCACAGATTCAGCCACCCCAGGCTCCTTGCCTCTCACCACATTGAGCATCCTCCTGCCTCGGGATTTCTGCAGTTGCACTTCCTCTCCTCCCCTGGGAAACATCCCGGTAACTCCTTGCGCTCCTGCGGCCTCTGGCCAAATGCTACCTCCTCCACGGAGCCTCCACTGACCACCCTGCCGCTGTGCCTCTCCCACTCAGCCTTGTTTTCTTTGGGGGTTCCTGAACATAAGATCCGTATGTCTTATGATCTTGGGATTGTTTTCCATCCCCATCACCAGGGAAAGTATTTTGAGGCTTTTTCCACTGCAGCGACACTAGCTTCTAGATGGAAGGAACTTATTAGGTGTTTAATAAATACCAGTTGGATTAGTATGTTTGTTAATTTCAAGTTAATGTTTTCCTTTATGTATTAAACTGGTGATTAAAAAATGTTCAGGTCTGGGGGTGGAGTGGTGGCTCAGCAGTTGTGTGCTTGACTGGCACAGGTCAAACCCCAGCACCACATACACAATGAAGAGTCAGGACAACGAAAGCCACATGAAAAACTAAATAAATTTGATTCCACACTATCCTTCTCTCTTTGAAGAAAAAAAAACACAAAAGCTCAGGTCTCAAATGTTTCACAGGTCCTTCCAGGCAGGCCCTCTGCATGGGGTGCCCCACGCGCACAGTCAGAAGGGGTCCTCCTGCCCCAGCTCAGACTCCGCAGGTGCAGGCGCTGATGCTCCCTACAGGAGGCGGCAGACTGTGCTCCTTCCATGCCACCTTCAGTCCCTGTTCCATGTGGCTCCCAGAACAGATGCCTTGACTTATGATGAGGCACTATTCCAAAGAAGCCACCAGATGCCAAGAGCCTGGCATGAGTGGAATGGGTGAGCGCAGCTCGCCTTCTGAACCCTCTGGGGAGTGTTGGTGCTCCCCCTCCTCTACCTGTGGCCCTGGCCTGACCAGGAGCTGGGATCCAGTGCCCAGCATCACTAGGGAAAGCCCACTGCCTACTGCAGCCCAGGAAAAAATGGATCCTCACAGCTCAAGCTTCTCTTAGGTCACTGCAAAGCTGGGAAATCATCGGGTGACCCTTTGTAAATCAGGACCAAATATACCTGTGATTCTTTTTAATGACCTGCTCCAGGCTGAGAGGACTCTTAATCTATAGGGAAGGAACCAGAAATGCCTGGGGTTTGCGCTCCTCCCAAGTACTCGCAGCCAGGGAACACCCGGGGGAGTCAGAGGGCCCAAGGCTTTAGCCATGGAGGAGAAAGAGTCAGAGGAGTGATTTCCACTGCAGAGCTCCCGTGCGGCCAGGAGGAGGCTGGGGTCTGCCGCAGGTGACCCCTCCAGCCTTCTCGCCCTGCTTCTCCCTCCTCCTTACACAATGCTGGGGAACCTCTCAACACACCCCTCGCACGTGCGCCCTCATCTCAGGGTCTGCTTCCAGGGTCCTGACCTAAGACCCCAAAACAGCCTCCTCCCCTAAGCTGGCAAAACTCCTGCAGAGGACAGAAGTGAGGCTGGGCCACATGGCGCGCGCTCAGCACGGACAGCCCTCTGTGTGCACGTCCATCTCCAGGAGGACACCAGAGAGGAGGAGAATGGAGCAGATGACACAGGGAACGGAAACCACCGTGCATCACACAGAAGCACAAAGGTTGGGGGAAAGTGGCAAAATATTGAGAAATGGGTTCGAGCTCCTCTCACCTACAGAGTCGTCACTTGACCCCAGAAGAGCCTCCTTCTAGCAAACCAAGCTCTCTTGCCCCCTGAGAGCAAGTCTGTGCCGAGCTTTGGATTCTTCCAAAGAAAATTATACCAGGGAACTGCTCTGGTTTCCAGGCTGCTTGCTTGAATTAAAGCTCCGCAGCGTTTTAGTTTATGGTATCTCTGGGGAGGAGTGAATATGTCAGTGTAATTAACTCATCTGATGAGAGAGGTCTTGTTTATTTCCCCTACAAAATACAGGGGGTGGTGAGTTCCAACACATTATGGTGATATGAAACGCATTTAGAATAAATCACACTAAGTAAATAGGGAGACAAAATGATTTGGATGTACATTTTTTATTGTTTTAAATTAAGGTTTGAAAGTGAGCAAAAAGCCACGGAGCTGCTGTGCCCAGCT
Organism: Aplodontia rufa; assembly: GCA_004027875.1. Taxonomy (NCBI): domain Eukaryota; kingdom Metazoa; phylum Chordata; class Mammalia; order Rodentia; family Aplodontiidae; genus Aplodontia; species Aplodontia rufa. The sequence continues at coordinate 14,296 of PVKS010040112.1, read as the reverse complement.
CCAGGCTGCTCCTCGGACGAAGGGTTAACAGCACTCTCAAGTTCAACCAACTCCGACTCAGAAACTTGAGTGCTGCTTTCAAATTATTATCCAGACAGTCACTGGGTTTCTGAGCCCCCTCTCGGTGACAGGACACGGCAGTCTAATCAATCTGCGTAATCAGTTAAAACAACCATATGCAATCCATTTTACAAAATCCACACTGGCATGAATTTATAAACATGGAAGCGCAACACCATGTGCTGGGCATTAAGTAAACAAAAACAAGTACGGCAGAGTCTTTGCCACTGGGAGCTCCTGGTCTAAAGAAATGGTAGCTCAGGAGGTAATGCTAGGCATTCAGATCACAGAAGACTCCTTCAAACCAATGAAATTTCAGAAACTGAGTTTTCCTGATTAAATGAATCAAGATACTGGGAAGCAATAACAAAAAAAAAAAATCATTGTAAACAAACCAGAAAGGTGGAGATTCCTGATGGGAATGAGGAGATTCCAGATATTAGGTAGGAAGAAGCCTTAGAACAGGAAAACGGTGTAGAAAGGAAGGGGAGGGTGGGGGCCAAGACAGAAAAAGCAAGAGAAGGGAGAATGAGACAGGGGAGCAGGGAAGAGGAGGCGAAGGAGAAGGAAGGGGAAGAAGAGGGTGGAGAAGGACAGAGAAGGGCAGGGAGGAGAGAAGAGGAGAAAATAGAGGAGGCCAGGGCTGGGGAAGCTGGTGAGTGCAGGAGGAGGGCAAGGCGGAAGTGGGAAGGCAGAGGAACAGCCAGAGGCAGGGTGGGGAGCAGGGGCAGAACAGCAGGACTCACCCCCCAGGCCCGGGATGGCAAGAGGGGCCTCCATAGGCTGAGGATGCCCAGGCCCTGGGGAAACGTCCGGATGGGGGAGGCACAGAGTTTAAATTCAAAATTCCCACTATTCTTAAAGAAGGAATTCTAGAAGGAGATGGGAATTATAAAACAATAATATAAGAAAGTTGTTCAGCGATGAAGACTGAAAAAATATCCTTATGGGATATTTTTTAACTCTCCTTATGGGGAGTTTGAACATCAAGAAACCTGAAAACTAATAATAAAAAAATGCCATATATATATACACACACACACACACACATACACACACACACACATACATATACACACACACACATACATATACATACATTCACATATCCATATCCATATTCTGGTGAAATTTTACAACAAAAACCAAAATAATGAAAATCTGAAAGTATACCAGAGAGTTAAAAAAAGTTTACCTAAAAAAGTTTACAATTCTGATTGTCATTAGATCTCATCAATAATACTGAAAGTTAGAAGACAGGAGACCTAGAAGGAATATCATGGCAAGCTTAGGACCTTGAACCTAACCGCACAAGCACTCAAGTATTTGCTAACATGTAAGAACTTTCTATCCCTAGAGCCTCTCTGGATGCCCTGAAGGGATAACCGTGGGAAAATCACCGAAGAATCGGTGACGGAGGAAAACAGCATGCAAGAAGAAGCAGGAGATGAAACATAGGTAGCTTCAGAAAGTAGAATCCGGAAAGAGTCAGAGACAGGGAAACCGAGCAGAGGGGTGGCTTCCAGCAGAAGGGGCGGAGCAAGAGGAGCTGCCAGTCAAAGCATGCAAGCTGCGACCTATAGAGTGGACAGGGCGACAGGCCCAGTGCCCAGCACAGACCGCAGTTAATAATATCGTATTTTACAGGAAAGTTTTCTAAAAGGGTCAATTTCAGGGCTCTTACCACACAGAAAAGACAAACATTGAAGATGATGGATACGTTAATGTGCTCGCCTGTAGTAATCAATAACTTACTTTCTCAATAATACACGCTGAATATTTATTGTTAAAAAGTTTAAAAGAGGGGCTGGAGCAGTGGCTTGGAGGTTACGGCGCTTGCTTGGCATGTGCGAGGATGAGGGTTTGAACCCCAGCACACGCGCACAACCAAGATGGAGCAAGGAAAGCCACGTGAAAAACTAAATAAAATTGATTCTCTCTCTTTCTCACTGTCCCTCTCTCTAAAAACAAAACAAAAAAGTTAAAAAGACAAAATTATAAAGATATTTAGAAGACTTTCCAAAGCACCATCTTGCAACTTTCACCCACAGTTACGTTAAAAATCAATTTTTCTTTTGTGTGACCGGAGTCGCAAGATGCGACCCATTTTTTTCTACCTTTTTGTTTGATATCTCCATTGAATAATCAAGAAAATAGATGCTCTGATGGAAGAAGAGCCAGGACTTGCTTCTTTTTTGTTTTTCAGTCCTGGGGGTTCAGGATCTCATGCACGCTAGGCAGGCCCTCCCCCACTGAGCTACACCCACAGCCTCATAATTTACTCTACAAATCTTAATTCTACTTGATTTATTCACCAATATTAAAAAGTACAATTCCAATTTAGCCAACACGGCCCTTCCCACCCTTCACCTCCAGCTGTAAGTTGGCTTTTTGCAAGGATCCAGACCATCTCTGAAATAACGATAAGGACTGGCCCCAAAGGTTCAAGTTCAGGGGCAATTTCTCCTAACCTGGAAGCCTCCTGCAGGAACCCTGTCACAAGGCACAGAGTGGCGTGGACAGGCAGCAAGGGTAGATGGTGAGGAGGACGGGCTCTGCTTTTAACCCAAGTCCTGCCGCCCACTAGCTCTGTGGCTCCAGAGAGAGTCCACGCTCTGCACCTGTGTGCTCACCTGCAAGATGGGGCAGCAATGATGAAAGCCTCTGTGCTCACTCCGCTGTCCGTCACCTGCTTACAAGAGGGCCTGGCCTGGAGTGAGTGGGATGTAAGCATTATTGGCACCTAGCACCTTTCCCTAGAGCTGGGTTACCCCGAAAGGGCCCAGTTGTCACTCTTCCCTGTGGATGAAGCCTCCCATTCATACTAACCAGGGGCTTGTTGCTGCCCTCTCCCAGGCTCTGTACGTGGCATTTCATGGGCAGGGTCTTCATGTGGTCACTCATGCAAGAAATGTCTCTTTCTTTCCTTCTCTGAGTTAGAACCATTGGGTCCTGGGATACTGTGGTAAACAAAACGGGATAATGTCTAGGTTGCTGACAATAATCAGAAAGTCCCTCGTTTAATTCATGACCACCCTAGGAGGAAGGGAGCACTACACCACCTTGAGGATGAGGACTCAGTCTCAGAAGCACCCGAGCCCTGGCTAGGTGGCAGTTGAGCTGAATCTTCCCTCTGCACTGCTAATGGTGGTGAGCCATCTGCGGGGCTGTGGGTGTGAGAGTCTCTAGATTCTTTCACACCTGGTTGGTCAAGAACCTCTGGGCTTCCTCCCTAAATGCCCTGCCCTTGGGATGCCCTGGGTCCTTGATTGGCCTGTGCTTCAGAGATGATCTGATTGGCTAGAAGCCCGTCTCAGTGGCCATATCTTCAGGCAGAGTTTGCTCAGATTTTCTCTTCAATCTCTCTTAAAATTGTGCCTCATTAGCCCAAATCATATTTATGAACAATTACAGCATTTAAAAATTTTACAAGTAAGACATAAACAGAGATAAGGGCAGTAAGGAGAAGGACAGAGGCAGATTTCTGTGAATTACCGCAGCACAAGTCTGGGGGCGGATGTGCCTGAGTCCTGGTCAGGGCTGAGATTTCGATCAGCCTGATTTCAATCCCAATTCTGCGTTTCCTTCTTCTGAATCCTATGGTGACAATGTCCATGTGGCCACAAGAGGTCATTCAAAAAAGATGATTCCTTGTGCGCTGGAGATGCTCCTGGCTTGGCTTAATTAGATTCTGATTATAGGTCCTTGACTAGAGTCCAAATCCTTGGTCAATTTCTCTCCAAGTCTCACTGGCAAGGAGCATTTGAGGTGGATTATTCACATCCTAGGGTCTAATTGCTAAGACAAATTATGTCAGCGAAGCTCTCAATGTGGACAGGCACATGGCTGTGTTTCTAGGAGACGAGACGTTGGTAAGGAGGGAGGAACTTCGGAGATATTTGGCCAGACGCCGTTCCGGGCACCTGGTATGCATCATCTCATTAGTCCTCTAGACAACCCTCAGAGACAGGTTGTGCTGTTAACCTAGTGTATAAATAAGGAACTAGAGATTACAGAAGTGACACAAGTTTTCTAAACTGGCACAGCGAGTGATTCCTGGTAAGACAAGGGACTTGACTTGTACCTCTCCTGCTTATAAGGTGTCCCCTTAATGGTGGGACTTGGGGTGCTACAGAAAGAACACAGGGTTTGGAGCCAGAGGCCAGAGTTCAAGTTCTACTAATAGCATCTGCTAGCTGGTAGCATGGAATCAGGAACTTGGCACTGTCTTTGGGCCCAGGTTCCACGCTCAGCCCACCCATAAGCCAGCTCTTCAACCTGGGTAGGTTCGTGCATCTTCTTGCTATTGCCTAAAAATTTGTGTTTGGCCCAATATTCTGTCCCCCAGGGTGGCAATACCAGGAGTTATTTTGGTCATGAGGGCAAAGTTCTCATGAATGGAATTAAAGCCCTTATAAAATAGACCCAAGGGAGCCCCTCCCACTATGAGAGACAAAGGAAGAAGGTGCCATCGAAGAACCTGAGAGTGGCCAGCACCAGACACCAAATCTACCAGTGTTTTGGTCTTGGACTCCAGCCTCCAGGTCTGTGAGAGATGAGTCCCTGGGTGATAAGCTACCTAGTCTGCAGTACTTTGCAATAGCAGCCCAAACAGTCTAAGTAAGACTCCCTAAGTAAGATCCCTTGCTGTTACTTATGACAAGCCTCAATTGTACAGAACCCCTGAAAAATAAAAAGTAGCATAATATGTCAAGTGTGGGGGCACAGGTCTATAATCCCAGCAACTCAGGAGGCTGAGGCAGGAGGATGGCAAGTTTGAGGCCAGCCTCAGCAACCTAGTGAGGCCCTCAGCCACTTAGTGAGACTCTATCTCAAAATAAAAATAAATAAATAAAATGAGCTGGGGTGTAGTTCATTATTAAAGCACCAAAGTTCCTCTAGGTTCAATCACCAGTGCTAAAAAAAATTTTTAAAAGATAATATAATAAACATTTGGGTGTATAAAAGTACACTTGAGAACTAAGAATTACAAAATAGGCAACTTGTATTTGGTCAAGTTCAAAGATCTATGTAGTTACTCTGAGAGTGAAAAGAAATACAAAATCGAAATGTCCACAAACGCAGAATTCCAGCTTTTCAGGAGATTTGCCAATACATACTTAGACATTTCAACAGGACAAGAGGCAAATGGTTCTGTCCTGGCTTGTCATGTAGACCCAGCACAGCATATTCTCTGATGCTGATTTCTTACACCTCCTGATCCACTCAGGTGGGTTAGCTACCTGACACCGAGAGGCTTGAATTTGCAATCCCTGCTGTATACAAGAGACTCCCAGGAGCCAGCTGAGACCTGGCTAACGGGAGGTTCTTCCTGCCCAGCCAATCTGGAACCCAGGCTCGAGGGACCAAGGTCCTCAGTCCTTCATGGCCACGTTATATAATCACAATGCACCACAGTCATCATTTCATTTAAAAGTAGTGACTGCTGGAATTACATTTCCCATGTAAAGCAATAACACAATTCCCAGTTGATCAGCAAATAAATAGGAGAAAACAGCTTGGTAATTATTTCAACAGTGGTCGGACTCAAAGAAACTCATCAAATTCCATTTCATGAGAGAGAGTGCTGAGCAGAGTTGAGCAAACATTTTACCTGAGCCTCATCCTGCTCCGAAGAAGACTCCTGTGATGGAAATCTGTTGTTTGCAAATGACTCATCATGTGAAAACTGTGCTGCTGGCGACGTTGGAAGTGCGGGAGAGGCATGTGAAAATTAAATTAATCCACATGAAGATGAAGATCCGCAGTCTATCACAGCCGAGCTGCTTGACAATAACGAAACCGGGGGAACCGAAAGGGCTCAAGAAACTCACGAAGGTGCAGGAAATGTCAGTGGTCATCACGAATCAGCAGCTATTTTGAGAAAGGGAAAAACAAAAGTAATGAGACGAAAGGAAAAAACCATGTGCCAGGAGGCCCTGTCTTGGACCTGCCTTCATCCACGCCCCCATCTCTCTCCCCGAATCATGACTATGGCCCCCACATCCTGTTCTCACACCAGCCAGGATGGTCCTGTTAAAACACAAGTGACATCTGCCGCCCCTCTGCTCAGAATCCTCTGGTGGCTTCCATGAGAAATACGCTCACCTGTCCAGAACCAAAGAATGACTAAGAGACATGAGGTATGGCACAAAGACAGTCTTGTATTAACAGTCTTGCAAGAGAGGGTGTCTGGGTGAGCAGGTGCCCCCAGAGAAGTTACGTCATCATCTTCTCCTTGGGCACAAGGTTCCCGCCCCGATTCCTCCCTGGTTGGGTACTGTGTGCACAGTCTTCCTGGATGTCGCTGAGGCTGAACCATCTGTTGGGTCATTTAAAGAAATGCACCAAGTTGTCCCCATCTCCCTGGGTTCTTGGGGTGAGTGCATTTTGACCCACGCACAGTTCTTACTTCTTTACCTGAGTTACTTTTCTTTACAGAGAGACTTCTATTGCTGTGGATCCGCCCAACCCTTTCCCCGCCTTCTGTTTGTCACGGATCTGGTCAGGCACGGGGACTTTGGATCTGCCACATCCACACACTGTGGTGCTCCTGTATGAGTTAACTGCTGGAACTTTCCATTCTGCTCTATTTCCCCTCCAGCTGCCTTCTCCACATCCCATATTACATTGAAGGCTGAATACTGTGTTCCGAAAATGGACTCTCTACTTCTCACATCTTCATGTCGCTTGTCCTAAAAGACCCACAAGGCTTCCAAGCACCCGCTGTGGCTCCTTCTCAGAGCACTAATGGGTGTCTGTCCACCCTTCTGTGGTCGCTTCTCCTGGACAACCTTGGATCATGCTCCCTCACTGTTTTCCAATCTTCGCTTAACGGCTGCTCAGTGCAGCAGCCTCCCCAGCCCAGATCTGAAATGACTCTTCCTCTTTCCCACCCACACACACTTCCCTCCGCTTTCTTCTTAGGATATCTCAAAGTGTTTCAGGCAAGCATCTGAATTATTGTCTGCTTCACCCAGGAGACCACACCTCCAGATCAGGGATTTTTTTCCTGTTTTGTTCTCTGAGTGCCTACAACGTAGTATGTGTTCAATAAATACTTGTCAATGGCACGACTAGAAGTCAGGGGTAGGTGTGGAAAGAAGGACGATGGTAGCACATTTTAAAAGGATTTGTTAAATGTGCCTGAAATGTGTCTAGGCACCAAACCCCACCACCTCTAAGAGGATGCCAGACTTCTCTGAAAGGAAGATATGAAGTGCAGGCCCTGGAGCAGGAGGGCTGAGAACTGAAGCCTGCGGGGACGGGTGGTGCTGGCCTCTCCTGCTTCTGTTTCTCCTCTCGGGAAATAGATGGAGAATCCTGGCCTGAAATCTGGCTTCTCTTTTTCTCCCTTCTTCTCCAAGTATCAGATTAGATTGATTAGAAATTCGATTCAACAAACATTTATTTACCGAACTGAATTTGTAGGGATGTTAGGGCTGCAAAGAACAGGGGCATTTTTAAGTTAGTTAATTTTGCAAAGAGTTTTTCTTACACTCGTTTATGAAGATTAATGATAAATATCAGCACCAATCTGATTGCTTTTCATTTGCACATATCTTCCGTGAAAACTACTGACAGTAATTTGGCAATATTTGATGCTTATCTTCAAAACTGTACCTGGAGATAAGAACTGGATAATGGTGTGTTTGCACAATGCCCATTCTCAGAATATATTGTCTGCATTGAAGTGTGTCCTCTGCCTACCTGGGAAGTTGATACTCTTGTAAGGTAGATCCCTGCCTCAGGACCTGCACATGGGCCAGAAAGGAAGGGCCACATGAGCTGTCCCACTTAGCATACACTGGGATAGGTCCAGGAAGCCCTCCTAGCAAATAGTTGCTCGTGTTCCAGCACATTCTGTTTGCTTCCATAGTGCTTTAGAACAGAGTTTCTCAACCTTGGCACTGTTGACATTTGGGTGGGAGGATTCTGAGGTGGAGGCTGTCCTATGCATTGTGTGATGTCTAGCAGTGTCCCTGGACTCCTCTAGGTATCAGTAGCACCCACCCAGTTATAAATGTCTCCAGACATTGCCAACGGTTCCTTGAAGAGAAAAGTCATCCTCAGGTGAGAAATGTCATATCATGGCTTTTTCCATAAATCAGATCATGTTTTCACCACCTCTGGATAAAAATAACACATGACTAAGTCCTCTAGATGTGCATTGGTGTGCCCAATGCCACCCTTTCCTCTCCTTTCATGTTATGCCCACCATATTTCAGGCTGCTGGTGTCTGTCCTAATCAGGGGAAACTGATTGCAAAAAAAAAGATAGAATTCTCAATTTTACCAGTAAAAAGTATACATCCTAAATATGTACAAGAACTCCTCAGACCAAAGAAAACAGAATGAGGACTTCCAGGACTCAGAGAATGAACGCAGCTCAATCTCTTTCTTCTCTCTTCTCCTTCAACATCGGTCCCCCACACAGTAGCAAGAGTGGTGCCTGTAAAACACAACCTGAGCAGGTTATTCCACAGTTTTCCTCCGTGCTTGGAATAAAATCCCAACTCCTCACCAGGCCTCCCAAAGTCTCAAACTCTCTCAACTCTGCAGCAATATCAGCTGGTGCTGTCTGTAGAGTATCTTTCTTCTACCTCTGTAAGGCAAATTGTGGGACTTGAGGTCACTTTGTTGTCTTAATCCTAAAGCCCAGAATGGAGCCTGGCACTTGGCAGGTTCTCAGTCAATGTTGGGCAATGCCTGTCTCACTCTTCACTCCTTGAAGGTGGACCCCTATACTCAACCCTGTTATGGGGAGCTTGTCATAGGTACTCCAAGAGGGCAGGCCCAGATCTGAGTCTACGAGAATCTCCAGTTTGAGCCCCACTCCAGTTAACTAATCCAGTGTCTCCATCATTCTCCGTTTTGGGGGAGAAACTGTCCTACCAAACCAATCTTGACTGGGCAAGTACTCCTTGTCCAACCAGCTAGGGTCAGAGGGCAGCTCCTAGGGCTAAATCGTCTAAATCATATAAGGCAGATTCGGTAAGAGGAATGGATTTGACAAAGATTCTGGAGCCTTGAGCACTAGGCATTTCAATCTCCATTGTCATTAATTTAACACTTCCCTGACAGGTATTTTTCAGGGTGCCATGAAATGAAGCTCCTTCAGGGGGTCAAAGCTCAGAGTCATGCTGGCAGGGAAGATCGGCTAAGGTAATGCCCAGGCCAGAGACCATATCAGTGGTGCCAGCCTCAACCCTCCCCTGAAGACCGTCTCATGACTAGGAGTTTTGATCTGGAGAACACAGCGAGATGTAAGGAGTCCCGTCAAGGAGAAGACTGTAAGGATGTGGGAAGATCGAGAAGCAAGAAGGAATTATGTCCAAATTTGAAGTCAGATGTAGTCCAGGGGGACCACATGGCTGTTATCCACGTGGGAAAGATGTAATGACACTCAGTGATCCAAGGCAGGCAAGAAGAAATAAACATGTGGATTGAGCATGAGGAAATAAAGAATAAACGGAACTCTTGTCATCTGATAAGGAAGTCTTTCACCAGGCCTAGGCCCAAGGGGCTCCCTGAGAAGAAGCTCAGCTGGGATGGAATTCGGGCCACTGGTGAGGCTGTTGGCATGCTGCCTTCGTCTTAGGTGCCTTTCTGGACAGAGGAGATGTGTGATGGGTCTGAAATGGAGGCTGGGTGCAGTAGGAATGGTATGCACGGCCCAGAAGACTGCTCATGGCCGTGATAATCTGCTCCCACCAGGAGCGAATCCATCACCTATTTCTCCTTTAATGCTATGTAAGTGACACTAACATGTCAGTCCTCTATGCAGAAGCCACCTATGACTCATCATTGCCTAGTGGATGAAATAGGAATGACTCGGTCCCGCACTTACAACCTTCCATGGTTTAGGCGGAAAAAGTTCACTGTGCAAGAACCAAACATTGTCACGGGTTGAACTGTGACCTCCAAAAAGGACATACGGAGACCATAATCCCCAGTTCCTCAGATTGGGAGCTTATTTGGAAATAGGGTCTTTGAAAATTTAACCAAGTTAAAGTCATTAGGATAAGCCCTACCCAATATGACTGCTGTCACCAGAAGGGAGAATTTGGACATAAACACAGCAGAGAGGAAGACATCCAGGAAGAAGACGCCTTGTGACAACAGGGGCAAAGATTGGAGAGAGGTACCCACCAAGCTGAGGAGCTCAAAGGAAGCTAGAAGAGGAGAGGAAAGAGCCATGAGAGAGAGAGTGGCCCTGATGAGACCTTGTTTCACACCTCAAGCTTCAGGAACCGGGGTGGAATTCATTTCTGCTGTTTGAAGCCGTCAGCTTGCAATGCTTTGTTCCAGCAGCTCTAGAAAATGCTCACTCTGGGGAAAGGGAACCACAAGACTTTTGCTTCATTTCATGAGACAGCAAAGTCAACATCTGCCTCAGTTTACCCAGGACCGAGGTGACTTCCCAGGCACCTTTGGTGCTGCAAGTGGGAAAAGTTTCATGCCAACTGGGAGCAAGTCACTTGTACATCCGCCTCCTCCCTGAGTAGACAGAGCTCAAGCAGGAAGGAGACCAGGTAGCATTAAGAACCTGGACCCTCCTCCTTTCAAAAATAAGGTTAAAGAGAATGGGCATGGTAGGGCACAGTAGCCTCAGCCAACACACTGTGGCTAGAAAGGCTAAGGAGACCCAAGAGACAAATTAAACATGAAGGTCCTAGAAACAGATTGATAAACGAGTCCCCGCTGAGGTGAAATCCGGAGAGAGATAAGGCGAGTAGTACCTCCATCCTGGGGAGATGGGGAGAAGTAGAAATTCTCCCTCTTTGGCCCTCTTGGGGTCGATTGATCACACATTTACCTGCACTGCGTATTTTTTTAATTTGTATTTTATGAAAAATAGTTGAAAGGATATATTGCTCTAATATGAATTTTTAATTAGAATCCATATTTGCCATTTGCACTTCCTTGCGTGAATGGAGTTTTCATTCTTCTCCCATCTTTCCCTGCACAGGTCTTAGCTTTTAGAAATCGGTTTGCTTGAGAGCTTCAATAGTGGACACGTTCACACCTCGTGCACCACATCATATATGTTGGACAGATACATCTGTGCTCGTAGTCTGCCTTTTAACAGGCTTATGTTGCTTTCCAAAGCATATAAAATGCATTTAAATTGCTGATATTTCTTTTGTGATTTTGATGTTTGTTTTCAAGTTAAGCAAGCCTTACCCACAGTATAAACTCATTTTTAATTTTTTAACAGAAAATGTTAATATTTTATCACTGGAAGGAGAGGCCTGTCAGGTTAGAACACTCACATTTCCACTTCATGCAAAGGCACGTCACCTTCACTCATTGTGCTCGATGGCCCTTGATCTTCCTTCCTGTGGCTGCCACAGCAAAAACCTGTGCTGGGCTCAGGTGAGGGCAGCAAGGGCCTGGAGCACAAGTGCAAGGGTGGATGGATTACAGGGTAATTAACTAATTAGCATGTTCAAAATCATGAATGTGACACTAAAAACCTGAAGGATCGCAGAGAGGTCTAGGCGGGGGAACCCTGGAGAAAAGAAGACAGGAAGTTGGAAGGAGAATCAACCAATTTTCAAAACCAGTAGCAGAATTAAAATAGAGAAGCAGACTCCAGAATGTAGGGCTGGGGCTAGGGTAGGGAGGGTCACCAGATTGATAAACGGGTCCCCATGGAGGTGAAATCCGGAGAGAGATAAGGCGAGTAGTACCTCCATCCTGGGGAGATGGGGAGAAGTAGAAATTCTCCCTCTTTGGCCCTGCTGGGGTCAATTGATCACAGAGGGGCTCCATCTCCAGCGAAGGAATAAGCAGGACAGGAGGGCAGGGCTGTGCAACCACACTGGAAAGTTCTCCTTTCCTGTGCACGAATGCAAGGCGTCCTAGAGACCCACATGAAATGTCACTCATTTATACACCGTTTCGTACTTACAGATTGAACTTACTTAAGACAGACGTCACATTTTTCTACGTGATGTTTGGACTAGAACAAGCGAAGGCATGTGTCTTGAAATACCTAGGGCAGGGAGTGCCGAGAAACACTGTCCACATCTTGTGTCTTCACTGACTTGAAAGACAATGAGGAGGCAGCAGAGAGTCCATGCCCGGTGGGCGACACCTGTTCCCTGCTTTGCTCACCTCACTTCCCAGATGTCCACATGGACCGAGCTGGCTGTGGGTCTCCCCCTGCCCATCTCTTCTCTTCCTACTGGAGTGCGTACCAAGATAGTTGGTCTTCATCACAGCTCCCAAAGAATCCTGGCAATAGGGTGACAGCAACAATTTTTGCAATCAAGTGGCAACTTCTGGTGGGCCCCTAAATTGCTCTTCCATTGCTGTGCTCCAAAGACCCTATAAGAACAAATTTAGGATCTTAGTCCACAGGTGCCAGCTCCATCCGTCAGGGCTGGAGGAGAGGCTGAACATCAGAGAGGAAACGTGTAGCAGACAGAAGCAGCTCAAGGCACCATATTGCAAAGCAGAGGGAGAAACTCCACACCTCATAAAAAATATACACCCCAAGGCACGCTCCCAGTGACCACCTCCAGGCACACCTATGCGCCTTCAGACGCCAGTTACCCGCCTCAAGGGATCAACTCACTTAAAACCCAGGCGTCTCACCTCGGCCTTCCTGCATTGTCACACGAGAGCTTTTGGGGGACACCTCACATTCAAACAATAATATTCCACCCCTTATCCTCAAAAGTTCCTGCCACCCTGACAAGGCAAAAATGCATTTAGTCTGTTTTCAGGAGTCCCCAAAGTCTCAACAGTTCCAACACTGCCCAAAGGTTCCATGTCTCCCCTGAGAGTCAAGGGAAACTCTCAAATCCAGCTGCACATGTCCGGCATGCAAAGGCGTGTAGGAAATATTTCCATTCAGAAAAACAGGGATAGAGACAAGAGAGATGGGACCAAAGCAAGCCCGAGATCCAGCTGGAAAAACAAGTGCCCACGTCCGGCATCTGGAGCACATGGCATCGTGAGGTCTTGTCCAAAGGACTTGTGTGGCCCTGCCCCACAGCTTTCTCAGCTGCAGCCATGGCCTCTCTGCTGGCTCGTCACTGATCGGCTCCTGCAGATTTCCTAGGCAGACGCTCCACAGCACTGGCATTTCTTAATCTCGGGGGCTCCACTGCAGCCTCAGCTTCCTCCTCACACCTCCATACTTCACCTTCCCAGGGGCTGCCTGCAGGAACTCCAATCCTGGGGCGCTTCACCTGGCCTGCCAGGCCTTCCTTGGAAAGCTTGGTGGAAGCCTCCAGGACCCCCTAACTCCAGCAGCCTGCAATCCTGCAGAACTAGCACCACATGGTTGCCACCAAGCTCTGCCACCATCCTGAGCAGGAGCTAACCCTTCAGGAACAAGGGCACAGCAGCTTTTGTGTGCCTGGGTGGCTGAGCATGTTGAGAAATCTTCTTGGGCCCCCTTATGCAAGACAGGTGCACCACTGGTCTCTTCTCAAAGGAATTTTTACACCCTTGAGCCTGAGATGGGTATGGTCTTGCCAATTTCTAAGGTGCCTTCCAGCCATCTTTCTTTTTGCTTATGGGCAAAATGTTTAGAATTTCTTTAGTGGTAATAATGTCTATAATAAATGCAATTTCCTTTCTTTTTTTTTTCAAGGGCTGAGGATCGAACTCAGGGCCTCGAGCATGCTAGGCAAGCGCTCTGCCACTGAGCTAAATCCCCAACCCCTAACTTCCATTCTTTCAAGTCTAAGTTTTCCAGATCTTTCTGCTCTTCTTTCTGGTCCTTATTATCATGATAAACTTGGCTAAAAACTACCAGCTGTACCCATGCCACCACCTGAATATTATGCTGCCTAGAAATTTCTTCTGCCAGATATTGTGGCCTTTGAAGAAAAGTGGATGGCGATGGAAGAAATCATGCTGAGCAAAGTTAGCCAAACCCAGAGGGTCAAGGGTGGAATGTTTTCACTCATTTGTAGAGACTGAATCTAAACCCCAGCTTGGGTGAAAAGTTGTCAAACTCATGTATTAGACCCAGCAAAAGTGTAGCAACACATAATCTAGGGGAACCACAGATATGTGGAGGGGTGGAGGGAGGGGACAGGGAGGGAGAATAAGGAGGGATCTAAGGAGACAAGCAACGATGTAGCATACTCTTTTCTTTTTTAAAGAGAGACGAGAGAGAGAGAGAGAGAAAAGAGAATCAATTTTATTTAGTTTTTCATGTGGCCTTCATTGCTTTGACACTTCATTGGGTACGTGGAGTTGGGGTTTGAACT
>PVKS010040111.1:0-16834 GCA_004027875.1 Aplodontia rufa | reverse complement strand
AAAAAAAAAAAAAACTTGAAGTATTTTTAAAGTAATAGTACATTTCATATTAAATTAATGAATCTTATTGATTATGATTCACCATTTAATCAACAGGTGTTCATTGTATGAGGTCTACATTGTTCAATGCCTGAGCGTAGGAGACGAGACAATGAGCACATAAAACCAGCTTAGTACGTAAGTGGCATATGGAGAGAATTTTTGAGAAAAATCAGAGTAACAAGCAGAAGAAAGTTAAGAATAGAAATACACACCAAATAAATTCATCAAATGAAGAACTAAACCTAGCAGGTTGAGAAGATGGAAAATTGGCCTGAGGGGAAGGACACAGGGAGGAGTTCATTGAGGATAGTCAGGGAAGGTATTTCTACTAAGTAGCGTTTGAGATCAGCAGGAAGTAGAGAGAAGCCCTGTAGTAGTTGGAGGATTAGTAGTTCTGGCACCAGTGATGGGGATAAGAGTGAAAGGCTTCTGATTTATGGTGTTAAAGAGAATAAGAAGAAAGCCCTTGTAGTAGCTATGCAGTGAGTACAAGGGAGATGGAAGTCAAAAGTTAGTGGGAAGGCGGGAGTTAACAGTGTAATGATGAGAAATAATTAGACTTGCAAATATTTGGTTCTTTTCTCTGGAATTGCACATGCAAAGGTTTGTCCACCCAAAGCTGACCCCTGGAAATTCAGTTAAGACCAGATACATACTTCACTCCTGGAATATCCAAGGAGACACTGCTATCTCCAAAGCTACCAGTCAAGTGTTGGCACACCCAAAGTAATGGAGGAGCTGGTGACACCTCCAATGCTTCCGGTGTAGAAAAGCAATTTTAACATTGCTACGTGTATGGATAGTGCTTCTTAATGTAAGTGCTGGATTTTTCACCTTGGAAGAGTGATGAATTATTGAAAAGCATGCAGTTTCATTCCTTTATCCTTGCAACACATATTTTCTCCTAGCATTTAATGCACAGGAGTCAAGAAACTTGGCCAAGTATTATGTATAGAAAATGTTCTCAACATCTTAAGAGTCAAGTCAGCAAGAAAGATGATTGAATATTTACATAATTAGAAAGCATGGTCAGAATTTAAATAAATCATTATAGGCACTGTCTCCACGAAAAGCTCTAAAGCTCCCACCTAGCTCTAAATTAATGCAAAGGGAAGAATGTCACCAAATTATACACCAAACTCGAGCTATAATAATTACTCAGACCTCAGTCAGTAACCTGGCCAATTTTAAATTAAAGAGAAACTGTATTTTGCAGGTATACATGCCTATCATTTTATTAACATTTACAAACAAAAATGAGTTCTCAGCTCTCTGGTGAGGCATGAAATATTTTATTTTTCTCTACTTGGAAGCAGAAAAAATTGCAAGAGTCGCTTTCAAGTTTTTTTTTTTTAATGATTGCACAGAAACTTCAGGGATAGGGCATAAAATAGAACTTGGTCCTCTGCTGTGGATGAGAGGACACTACTCATTTCCAACATCCTGGAGGTTTGAATTCTAGCAATTGTGGAAGACTGAAAAATCTCATCTAAATTGCCATTTTTCAAAAGCTTGCTGAAAATGTAGTAGGAAAAATCATCACTCTCTTACCTTCACCTTATATAAATATAGCATATCCTCATTAGTATTTCATTTTAGATTCATTAGAATTAGGGTTTCATTTCTAAAATTTCTATCCACCTAGGTAAAAAGAATATCCATAGGGAATAGAAAACATTTTTGTAAACAGACACTAAATACTGCTTCTGTTAGGTGGCATTCATACAAGGTTTTCCTTTTCTTTTTTGAGAGTATTCCCTCTAATAGTGAAAGCAGAAGATTTTAAATTCTCTATGACTACCAACCTCTTCTATGCAGACGACAGAATTAATGGATTTGAATTAGAAAAACTGTACAGCTAGAGAGGGACTTGAAGTTGATGTAGTTTAACCTCTTCACTTTAAGAATCAATTCCCAAGGGTCCAAATAACTTGCCTTAAGTGACATAGTAAAAAGCTTTGCCCTGAAACTAAATAGAGTTTGAGATACTGACTTGCAGTCTGCTGTTCAAAATGAAATGATTAAGCTCTTAGGGAATGAAGTAAATTTCAAAACCCCCAGTCCTGACTTGCTATAGCATCATAGGCTCCATGAAGTATGACAATGTTTAAGTTCATTTATTTGCTGCTGTGACCAAAAGACCTGACAAGAACAATGAGAGGAGGAAAAGTTCATTTTGGGGCTCACGGTTTCAGATGTCTCAGTCCAGAGACAGCTGACTCCATGCCTTGGGACCTGAGATGAGGCAGAATATTATGGTAGAAGAGTGTGGGGGAGGAAAGCAGCTGGGATCAGGGTACCAGGAAGCAAAGGGAGACTACTTGCCAGGTACAAAATATATACTCCAAAGGACACTCCCAATGACCTACCTCCTCCAGCCATACCCTATCTGCCTTCAGTTACCACTCAGTTTACTCCCCATCAGTGGATCAATTCATTGATTGGATTAAGATTTTTATAAGCTGATCATTTCACCTCTAAACTTTCTCCCATTATCTCACACCTGAGCTTTGGGGGGGCACATCATATCTAAACCATAGCAGGTAACAATGCTTTCAAAAGATCATGTATTAAATATATTGGGGATGTAAGTACCTAACAAATGTTAGCCATTATTACTAAGAAATAATTTTCAGCTTCCAAAAATGTTAGACAGCTCCTGTGTGATATAAAGACCTTCCAAAGCTCAGTGTTTCAACAGAACAAATTCTTAGCTATGAAGCCACATGGAGATTTGAAGACAGACTTTGATTGTGCAAACCTATTATCCTTCTGACATTGGAATAAGAGCATCTGCCTTCTCAGACATCCTTTTGCTGGACTATTTAAAGGATACCTGAGATTCTGGCTAAGAATGTATTTCCAGGAGCTTCCCGGAGGAGAGAGGCAATCTCCAAATGGCTGAACACACCCATGCTTGCTTTTCACAAGCCTGGTATATGGATGTATGTCCAAATAACTAAAGTACTTCATCTTCAAAATAATTCCAAGCCAAAATAGAGGTCAATGCCTGGAATATAGCTACATGCCCAACTAAAAGTAGTTTATTAGTAGTCATCATTCAACAACTATTTTTTGAGCATTGCTGTGTAGCAGGCATAACATCACATGCTGCGGTAATAAGGACTACTTTTTCTCTGGTCAGGACTCAGAAACAAATCAGATCACCATCATTCATCTAGTTAACTTAAAAATGTAAAGAGTCTGATTAGATTTATTAGGATAATGTGAAATTAGCCCAAATAATGCTCTGATGAACTGCAAAATTGTTTGCTTCGTAGTGAATTCCTTAACTCATATCTGAACACTCTTCTTACCATGTAAGAATGCAGGATCTCTCCCTAGAGAATGGAAGGAGCCACAGGCTCTCTTCTCACCCACCAGCAGTAGGCATGTAACATCACATGCTCTCACCTTGAACTTTGAATCTTGAAATAATTGGGCAAAAAGTTAGAAAATTGTTACCATATGTTGATGTTCCCCAAAATTCATATGTTGGGACCTCATCCCCAATATGATAGCATTAAGAAGTGGAGCCTTTAGGTGATTTGGTCTTGGGCTTTGCCCTCATACAGCAGGATTGAGGGAGCCTATTTGTCCCTCTACCATTTGAGGACACAGCAACAAGGCACTATTTACAAGGCAGAGCAAGCCCTCCCCAGATACTGAATCTATTGGCACTTTGATCTTGGACTTCCTAGCTGTTGAAGCTATGATAAATAAATTTCTGTTGTTTATAAATACTCTGTCTATAGATGGCATTTTTTTGTTATAGCAACTGGAATGTACTAAAACACTCTTTCCAGAAGCCGGGATGTGACTCTAGAGATGGCTGGCTGAGGACTGTCCATCGGTGGTTGTGGTCACATAGCTGCTTGAACTACACCTACCTGGGGTAAGATCATTGGTGATTCTTGCTGCCAAAACTTCTTGATTCAAGCCTGTTTTCCAAGCCTGGTTCTCAATACTTTTCAAGAGTATGTGAGTTCCCAAAATTTTTCCAATATTTTATTGGCTTAAGTTAGTTAAAGTTGATTTTTGTTACTTGCATCCCAAAATCTTAACTAAAGTCCTATTGTTTTGTCCCTTGACAAAATGATGGTACTTAGTTCACAGTGCCTCTGCCGTAATCTGAAGCTTCAGAGAGTTACTTTCCTCCTGCCTCAGGAGAAATGCAGACCTAGAAAAGAAACTTGCCTAGCTGCAGGAAACATTTGATGGTTGCAGAAGACATCTCTTATAACTGCAGCAAGAAAGAGGAAAAAGAGAAAACATAGACAAGGTGTAGTAAATGTGTATGAGAATCTATCCTGTTAGTTTTAGGCATTGAGTCCAGAGCAATGATTTTATTTTCTTGTCAGCTCTGACAAATTTAGGGCAAAAATATAACATTGTTTAAAAAACACACTCACACACTAGAAAAATCCTCCAGGGAATAGTTTATTTAATTCCTAATACAAACTTAAGTTATGATGCATAAGTAAATAGTTGAGATGAAAGCATAATTGTATACATCGATACTCAGTGACAGCCATTAGTAGGCATGCAGACACCACATCTAATTTTAATAGCCTCAGTCTTTACCCTGTCTATTCTACTATACATAATAGGAAAATGTCAAAATAGGAATCTTATTTTCTCAAGGCCAAAGTTGGCTTCTTATAGAGGTACTAGGGTGAGGGAGTCAGTTGTTAATAAGGCATTACATCTTCAAGAATTTTCCTTGAGAAACTTTGAGAGAGATCATGACTTAAAACTTTCAAGCTAACCCATTAATCTCAAAGTAGGTACATGTAGTGGGGAGCAGGGAACAAGTTATGAGTCAGAAAGCCAGAAAACCTCCGGAAGCCTCAGCTGCTGCCTCATCTTCTATGGGAAAAAGGGCGTGCCCATCTTATCTCCAAAACCTCCTTGCAACTTTAGTTTTGCTAGTGATCATTTAAAGGTTCACAGGAATCAGGCAAAGTTAAGAATAAGGCTCACGGGGCTGGAGTGGTGACTTGGTGGTTACAACACTTGCCTGGCATGCGCAAGTACAGGGGTTCAAACCTCAGCACCCACGTATACAACTAAGTGTTAGAGCAACGAAAGCCATGTGAAAAACTCAATAAAAATTGATTCTCTCTCTCTGTTCTTCTTTCTTAAAAAAAAAAGAAAAAAGACTAAGGCTCACAATAGGCATTAGAAACCAGAGGTGGAAAATGGGAGGAGAAGAGCTTGCCTCTTGGCACAGCATATGGTATGGCAATTTTTGCAAAAACAGAATTGAGCCCAAATAGAAGAAGTAGAAGGACCATGCTCAGTTACAGTTACCACCTGAGCTGTGTCTCTCAGGTATAAGCAGGATGAGGCAGGAACCATACTACTTCAATCATTCCCTACCATAAGGAGGCTCCACAGAATTAGGAGGCTCCAAGGAAACCCCGAGGCTTCTCTGAATATAGGATGATCACCTGTCATGCAATAGAAAACAAGAATAGGGAGATGAGGTGGCCTGCCGCAGGCTCTCTCCCTGAAGAGCTGAATGGATTTGAGCAAGTTTATTAATCTCTCTAAAGTCCGAGTTTCTTTATCTATGATATGAGGATAATTACACTGGTCTATGAAGTTTTGAAGGTTAACAATATTGTTTCATTGCTTGGTGGTACAAAGTGAACAGTCATTTATTGATAACACACATAATTGTAGTTGCTGCTTTTATTGCAACTATTATTGTCTGTCTTGAGCAACCATGGGATGCCTTTGGGAATGTGGGTCATGTGGACCTGGGTTGTGTGAAGAAGTTACATGGGAAAGTTTCATACTATTCTTAGTATTTGATAGAGTGGAGATGTTTCCAGAGGGGATAAGTAGACTTTACATTGTACCCAGGGAGAAATCTGTGCTTCCTCTGAGCTCCAAAGACAGGTGAGAGCCACTATGTAATATCACGTAGGTTATCCTAACACAGACCTAGGAGAAATGGATAGATTATTTTAAAAACTTGTGTAGGAGGATGAAATTCGATGGTATATAAGAGGCAGGTGAGGGGGGATTCTGGTAGCATGGGTACTCAATTTCAGCCTTCTTCTTCTCCTGAGCAGTTGGGTGCTTAGTTCTCCAGAGCCAAGTAACTGCTGCTATATTTAAAAAATCAGTGTAGTTAAAAGGAAGACATAAAATCACAAATACTGGTTAATAAACTCCATGTAAGTGAAAAATTTGAAGACAGAAACTGCTGGATTGTGTTTAAAATAAAACAAAAGGAGCATTATGTTGCTTTTAAATAACCTGCAAAAATAAAGTAATAATGAAATCCTTTTGTGAAAAAGGAGACCGATGGGTAATGTAACACTGTGCAAATGCAGACAGAAAGAAAGTGGGCCCATCAGTATTAAAATCAGTCAAAATGGAATTTCAGGTTGAAGGCACTGAGGGGGTTAAAGAAGAACATTATATTATGGAGTGAGTTTCAGTAGAAATGAGTAAGAGAATAGAGCAGAGCAATATCTGAGTAGTTGGTGAACAATAATTTTCCAAAATTGATGAGAGACATCAATCCACTTATTCAAGAATTGCTATGAACTCTAATCAGAATAATAGTAAACCATTTATAGACACATCATAGTAAAACTGTCCCAAAGCAAACAAAACAGATAAATGCATTAAGGTTGCCAAGAAATATACGGCTGTGTTAATAAAACAGAGAAATGACGAAAGCTGGGGAGCAATGGAACAATAGCTTTCACAAAAGAAAGAGAAATGGGAGGGAAAAGAAAATGGAATTTAAAAGTTCTAATATTCTTTAACATTACTAGGGATGTAGGACAAGCAATTATTTTTATTATACTATAATAAGTCAAGACATCATTGAAAAGGTAAAATATGCTGCTTACAGAAGCATGCATTAAAGAGAAGACCGAAAACAAAAAGTAGGAAAAAGATCTATAACACAATCACTTGTTTAAAAAAATGATGTGAGATCGTAAGAGAAGGAGCATTATTTGCGATCCGAGGAGACATTCTATTAGGACAATGTGTTAATCCAGTAAGAATGTGTAACAATTCTAAATTCGTATGAACCCAATAATAGAGGGGGAAACGAGAAATTGTCTCTTCTGATAAGCAACATGGCTGGAACAGCTGCTGGAACCAGAATCACATATGGGGTATGGCGACCTTACCTTTGGTGGTCCCTGATTCCCTCTTCCCCTTTTAAAGAGTGGCCTTTGACAACTTGGCAATGGCTCAAAATGGCTTATATTTTATTTTTGTGTTTTCAGATTATTTCTTGCCATATGGAAACCTGGGGAGCAGGCTAAGGAACACTGGATGCTACCTTACAGTAGGAAGCAAGATTTTCCACTGTAACCAAACTGATTTCTGGTGGATATGGCTCAAGGTTATGAAGTTTACACAGTACCTTCCATGCATTACATATATAAAGCAGAATAATGTTAGACACAAAAGTACACAAGGCATAAGATGCTAAGTGTCCTAAAGAGAGTTGAAAATAAAGGCAAAATTAAAGTTAAAAAAAAAAAAAGATTTCAAGTGTCTCATTCAAACACAGGTGAGAGAAACTCAGAGTTCTACATCACATCCAATGCCAGAATTGCCACAAGGCTAAAATGCAACAGTAACAGTTCTCCGTGGCTGAAATTCAGAGTTCTAAATCACATCCAATGCCAGAATTGCCACAAGGTTAAAATGCAACAGTAACAGTTCTCCATGGCTTCTGTTTGTAAGGGCATCACACACCCTCAATCCTTGCATCTAAACATCTAGGTAGAGTTTAGACCTACTTTTTTTTTTCATACCAAAGATTGAACCTAGGGTCACTTACCCACTGACCCACATCCCCAGCACATATTTAAATTTGAGACAAGCCTTACTAAGTTGCTTAGGGCCTCACGAAGCTGCTAAGGCTGGCTTTGAACTTGCAATTCCCCTGCCTCAGCCTCCTGAGCTGCTGGGTTATAGGTGTGCACCACCCCACCTGGCTAGTTTAGACCTATTTTTAAGCAACAATATAAACAACAACAAAATATGTAGAAAATAAAAATGTAAATGATGCGGAGGTTTCCTTGAGGCCCTTGCTTCATGAAGTTTTCTGTAAGACCTGGCTCGCTTGGCGTGGAGTCTGAGCTTTGCATTGTCTACCGAGCCTTCAGCAAATGCGTATCTCTTTGGATGGAATGCAAACACACAGCTCTCACTGTCTTCCAAAATCCACCATGCCTATTCAATTCAATAGCACACAAAGTTGCTGATGCAGCTTCCCGAATAGCATCCTGTAAGCCCCTTCGCCTAAAATTTGTTGGGCAGAAACCTAAGAAAAAGAAGAGTTCAAAAAGTGGCATGTAGAATAATTGGTCTATTAAATTACCACCATGTCTGATATCAAACCAGGCTAATGTGGTCGCAGGTGACACCCAACTGACTCTTTTCCATCTCGTCACTGTAAACCAAGTGCACACATCCTGGCTTAAGATGTAGCTTTGTATTCCTGCAGAAACACTGCCACTTGAAATTCTTTCATAGCAGAAGTTATGTCCAGAATAAGCTTTTAGTGTTACTCTTTAATTCCGCATAGTACTTCTTATCTGCTTGCCCAGAGGAATAGAGATTCGGTACAGAAATCAGAAGACTGACAATGTTGTTTGTTCATTATGTATTTGTGTGTTTATCGAGAAGAGGAGGGATTAATTAGTTAACTAAGCAGGATATTTTCAAAACTATGGATGCTGGGGTGTGTGTGTGTGTGTGTGTGCGCGCGTGTGCACGTACATGTGTGTTCTTTAGCAAATATTAAATGAAGGCATCCTCTATACCGGGCACTGATAAGTATTGGAGACACAGTAACAAACAAAATAAAGTCCCTGAGCTCAGGAAGCTTAACTTCTGGTGGGAAACAGACGATACACAGATGTAGTGATAATGTACGTGTTTAAGAATGAACAATGCTATAAAAAGAATAAATTAGGGTGAAAGAGATTGGGAGTGGCAGAGAGTGAAGGAATTACAATTTTTATGTAGGTGGTCAGAGAAGGAGCCATTGATAAAGTAGAATTTGAGCAGAAGCCTGAAGTAAATGGGAAAACCACGTAGTGAGAAATGTGGAGAAATGGCGAAGGAGCTGCAGCCCAGCAGAGGCACAGGGAGTGAAAATGAGGAGGAGTAGGCTGAGCATGCTTAAGGGACAAGTGGCTTTGGGCAGCCAGAAAAAAAGATGAAAGGAGAGAATGGTAAGGGGCGTGAAAGCGTGCAAGTGGTGTACGACAGATGATCACAAGCTGTCTCATGGCGCATGGCGACGACACTGACTTGTCCTCTGAATGACTCATGAGGGAGGGAATGACACATAAGACACAATGTTAAACAATCGCCTTTTGTTCTGTGGAAAAGAGGTAAAAGTGGGAGATAAGAGCTGAAGCTGGGAGATGAAAAATGTAGTAAGTCGTGGTGATAATCCAGGCAGGTGGTGACAGCTTAAACCACTGTGATAATATGCTGTGGCCGCTTCACAAAGGTGAGGTGTCCTCCCTGCCCCCAGTATTTGATTCTGATATCAAGACTTAGGAGGATCCACACGTAATCTGAGAGAGCATGGAAAAGTTTATTACTCACACAATTGGGCTTGGGGAGAATAAGTGGGTCCTCCCAAGATGGACCATGAGGACCAAATCTGCCCTTGGGAGAGAGCAGGGAAGTGGACCAGCTTGGGACTTCATGGCAGTCAGGGAGTGGGACTGGTTGAGAGTTGCCTTGTGGCTCGAGCTTTCCACTAGTGTGCAAAGTGGGCACTTGGGCTTTCTCTTCAGTTTTCCCTGAGATGGGGCAGAAGACAAAGAGGGAAGCTTAGAAACTTTAAGCAGTCAAATATACAAAAAAGAAATTGATCCAGACCATTACTAATACATAACAGTAGAGATGAAAGAAGTGATCAGATTCTGGAGCTATTTTCAAGACACAGGTATAATATTTATGCTTGGAACGGAATTTGGGTGTGAGAGAGAAGGTTAGGAATGATTCCCTCTCTTGGTATATCTTAGCAAATAAAAAATTTAGAAGGCCTACAAAACTCAATAGGAAAGTTGTTTTATTTGTTCATGGACTTTTCCCAATTCTCTATTGACAGTTTTATTGAAATATGAAAACCGTGTCCTTTACTTCTCTTTAATCCTTTGCAACTTTCCTAGCCACCTACCTTACCTGGGAGCCAGGACATGCTCTGCAGATAGGAATGTTCAAAAGCTGCTTGCTGACTGAAAGGGTTTACAATAATTCATATTAGAGTATTATGTTGACTTACAACTAAATACTACCTTAAGTCAAACACTGACTTTAAGTGAAATTTTCTTAAATGTCCTAAATTAAAAAGATAGAATTTTATATTAGTATTTTTCACAGGTATATTTAAGTATCATGGGCATAATAAAGAATCTATTACTTTTAACTTTTACTTCAAAAGTGACCTTTTATCATTTTATAGCTAATTAAGAAGGCATCCATGTTATAATAAAAGGGCCCTAAAATAGAAACCTAGAACTGTGGATTTTATTCCCTTTTTTGCCATAAAATAAGAAAACATGTGGCCCTGACCACATTTACTCTGCTCTCTGAGTCTCATTAGTAAAATGAGGGAATTGGATTCAATAATGCTCAGGATTCTCTCGGTGACACTATGCAAGTGCTGATACCAAATGTGAACGTTCCAGGAACAAGGAACAATTGTGTGGACCCACAGTTTCTTGTAATAAGACCCTTTATTTTTCTCTGTCTTGTTTCGTAAAAGTGACAAGGTTTTGCAGTGAGACATCGAAAAGCAATAAGTTTCCCCCAAGTTAAATTTTGTGAGAATTATTCTAAAAGATATTTTATTAAGTGAATTATTCTAAAATTTATTTTATTAAGTGAAGACATGTCAATTATAGAAAATAAGAAAAATGCTGAATAGTACAAGAATATTTAATGAATAGTAATAAAATTGCCAGGCATGGTGTCAGGCACCCACAATCCCAGTGGCTCTGGAGGTTGAGGCAGGAGGATCATAAGTTCCAAGTCAGCCTCAGCAACTTAGTGAGACCCTTCTCAAAATAAAAATAAAAGGGGTTGGGAGTGTGTCTCAGTGATTAAGCACCTCTGGGTTCAATTCCCCGTCTAAATCAATAAATTAAAAACATTAATAAAATTGGCTGTGTCTTGCAATTCCCAATTTTTTGAGATTTAGAAAAAATAAGGTCAATAAAGCCTATATGTTATTAAAATTTAACTTTCCAATACTTAATTTACCATCAAGTTTTTATAAGTTACTCTTTTGAAATGAAAGAGGTTTTAAAAACCAAAACAAACATAAACCATTGAAGATTACTTGGACCCTAGGTTATTCATTTTAAATATAAAAATATTACTCAATATAAACTGAGGGAGTATTTTCAAAATTGATGTAATATTATTTAGAAAAATGGTATGCCTTAAAGATAGCACAGTCCAAACTCATCAAAATTACTCTCTTACATCTCCAGTGGCTCTTTGCTATATCCAACAAATTGCAGCCTCTATTTCTCTCAATGCCTGCCAAATCTGCTAGTACCATGACAGTTCCACAGTTCAGTTCAAACCTTATCACATCCTGTCTGCTCTTACGGTTTTGTGTTCATAGTGCTTGTTTTAGTCAGCTTTTTCACTATTGTGATCAGAGGAACAGACAAGAATAATTTTAGAGGAGGAAAAGTGTATTTGGGTCTCACTGTTTTAGAGGTCACAATCCACAGATGTTCAACTCCATTCCTCAGGACCCAAGGTAAGGCAGGACGTCATAGTGGAGGAGTATGGAAGAGGAAGGCAGTTCAGGGCATGGCCACCAGGAAACAGAGAGAGCTCTGCTCAACAAGGATAAAATATATACCCCAAAGGCACACATGCATGGACCCACCTCCTCTAGTCACCCCCACCTGCATGCAGTCGCCACTCAGTTAATCCCTATCAGTGGATTAAGGCACTGATTAGGTTAAGACTCTCATAAACCAATCATTTTACCTTTAAACTCTCTTGCATTGTTTCACACACGCGCTTTTGTGGGGACATCTCATATCTAAACCATAACAGGACTGCAGGTCGTTTTTGAAGGGAAATGCAGTGGCTGCTCATTTCTTTATGCCTAGGACCTTGCACAGAACGTGACATGTGAGAGGGTATCAACACATGTCCACTACGTTTACCCTGTGGTTCTGTACCACTTTCAGACATTTTAACAGGAAGTCTCATCAAACTAAAATCTATTCTTTTTCTCTGATATGGTCTGAGTGAATTAGATTTAGTGATTTAGAAACACTAGTAAGTTTAGGGAAAAGAACTTCAATATACAGTGGGGTAAAATATTTTTGTCTAAGAAAGATGATTGGCAAATTCATCAGAAAATATGAGACAGAGACAGGATGGCCCATGGAAATAGATGAGACGGGACAGCAGGAAGCCAGGCTTGAGACAGGGGAATGTATCAGGGGTTTCTGGAGGGGAAGGGAGTTTCTATAGGGTTGTGCTTATTCTTAGGAAAATAAATGGTTTTCCTGATGTTTATATTTTACTCTCCTTTAACTTCATCTACTTCAAAACCACTGGTAACTTTTTAAATGCCTGCATATCTCAGTTGTGCTGAAAGGTAATAGTTTCAGTAGTTTTTTTTTTCCATTTTTGGATGACAGATTTAATGAGTGAATGCTGACAGTGATAATGGAACAGAGGAAGCCCTGGAAGAAAGGCATAGGTCACAGAATTAGGTGAACTTTGCTCAGAGATGCTTGTCCCAGAAGGTCTATCAGTTCAAATCCTGGGAATTTCATCTCTCATTATGAGGTTCAGTAAGTAATACAAGCAAATAAAATGAAAAATTTCTCATTGGAACTCATTTCAACTTAGGTAGCTCACTTATTCTCACATCTATTTATTAGGTTGCTTCGGGGCAGCTGGGTGAGGCAGCAGGCATCCTATTGCCATATGAAGGGAACAGCTAATCAGATCCTGGCAAACAAGCCCCATGACATCTCATAATCGCCCTGAATTACCAGCCAATCTCTGAAGAACCTCGTCTGCCCACCGCAGATAAAGTCACGACCCAGTTGGGGCCATGAGAAGAGGGGTGGTCTCACCTGCTCTCACTCTGCCGGCCGGTGAATTTGCCCCAAGAGCTCTTAATAAAAGCTTGGCTTAGCTGCTTTTGGGCCTGACTTCCTTCTTACACTCTTAACCTTTGGTATCTACCACTAGTCATTAGTTCTTCCAAAACTTCTTGACTGTAGGTAGGAGGAATATTAAAAACACTCTCAGCACTGTGGGGCTCAGTTTTAAGCCACCTGATGGTTGCTTGATTGTAAATGTGGGTGCTGATTTTGATGACATAGATTTTGCTCTTATTACTGAGACAGCTTCCACACGAGCACACAGCCCATTTCAAGGGGCTTAAAAAGCCAACATGGTGCAAGGCTAGGCTTGGGCTTCTGGTGGAATATGGCAGAATTGGTTCTAGTGTATTTAATTTGAGGGGCTGATTGTAGAGAAATGTTAACTCAGAGCAACATCTGAGAACAAAATACAGGGTCACAGAATACCCTCTCCTGTTGGCAAATCATAAAGGTGACAATAATGGTATTCAATAATTTCGTGTTAGGAGACAAAATTCAGGCTACTTAGATCTTCTGCTTGTTTTTAAACTCTGGTAACTCATTTTTAAAGCAGTTCTAGACCTAAGGCAACAAATGGCTCTGGAAGATTTACTTCAATAAGAAGTAATTTCTTTAGACTGCCCTACACTAATTCATCAATTGTGTTGAATGATGAATTTTTCCATTTATCAAATGCCTTATATTATTATAATATATTATAATTATAATTATAATTATAATTATATTATATAAATGCCTTATATAATTATAATCAATCATCAGACACCCTCCTAGGTGTTGTGATTATAGCACTGAAGTGGGGTAGGGGGACAAGAAAACACGCCCACCCAATGAAGTTTATGTTCAGGTGTATCTCCTCCCTAATCTGCCATCTTTTCCACCCTCCCCAGTAAAGTTCTGTGGTCCAGCAGAAGGCCAGTCTCCAGCAGTGGTTATTGGTCCTTTGGTAGATATCTGAGATATAGGGTAACAGTATGCAAGCATATTTGTTGTTTAAGCATCAATCAAGGACATTCAGTGATATTTTGATAGAATTGGTGAACTCTTCTCCAAATGCCTTCCTATATGATGAGAAAGGATCATGTTTCTAAGAGCCACAAAGGCTAATGCTATTCTGCAGTCCACTGCTGCTTAATGTCAACATCAATGTCATATTCTTTATTAGTCATATTTTAGTTCAAGAAATAAAACCACTCTAGGTATTTTAAGCAGGAATTGGCTTAATGTGGGGAATTAAGACACTTAAAAATAGCTGTAACTCATTTTTAAAGGTATTTTCCTGTCTGGAACTTCAGGGTCAGTTCTAGAACAATAGATCAACAGTGAAAGTAGGCTAGGAGAAAAGGACACCCCTGCCCCCTCTGAAATTGCCACTGAACAACATGTGGAACACCAGATGATAATGGAATATTACATGTGAAAATCCAGACTACAACCATACTCAAGAGCAGAAATAGCCAAAACCAGCTAAAATGATGGCTTCTACCTTGCTTTGTTTCTGAATTTTCTGCAAGGGCTTCTGATTAGTGGAATCAATTTGCATCCAGAATCCTAGCTGCAGAAGAGTCCAAGCTGGTCAGTTTATAATATCCAGCACACATTTTAACCTCCAATTGAATTAGTGAAGTGCATAATCTTGGCCCTTCATACTTATTGAATCAGATACTGGGAAATGAGAACCAGGGTGTTAACAAATATCTCCTCACTCTAAGTCACTGTCCTGCTGAAGAATATTTGGGAACTACTATTTCAGATGATCAGGAAGAGATCTGACATACTCTGCCATATTATGCATATCTAAAATATGTTTTAAAAGGTGTGATTGTAAAATATTAAAACAGAGCTAGACATATATTTTAATTTTATGGACTTGATTCTCCTCTGAATCAGAATGTGAAATTTTTTCACCTCAGGTAATTGTTCGTTCCACATTGCCAAATGGAGACAAATTTCCTCCTCTGTGTTTTGCTCTCTAGTTCCCCATGCAATTGGGCCAAATATTGGCAATTTGATGACTGCATTTTATTACAAGAGTTTTCCTCGTACTCTCTTTTGGGATATTTCAAAGTAATGTCCCAATCAGACCTTGAAATTTATTCATTTTTTTAGTTTTCAGGCAGGGAAGAGTTTAGCATCATTCTAAAGGAAGAGAAATTCCTCATTTTGGAAAGGTAAAAAGCCATTCTTTCTTTGAGCAAAGACTTCCGTGGAACAAATGATTGCATGGGGCTTCTCATGATTTATTGATTCAAATATATTAAATTGCTCAATTCAAAACTAAGAATTTGTAATTTCAAAGAAAAATATTGGATCAATTTTACATTCTACCTTTATCATAGCACCTTGAACAAACGTCTGCTGAATGAATGAAAGAACGCAGTCATTATGCTGATTAACTTCTGCATCAGATCATGCTTTGGTAGCTCTTTCCTATAAGTGACTTCATATTTCCTGGAGATACTTGTGGCTTCCAAGATGTCTTTAAAGGTAAATTTTAATCATGGAAGAAAGAGGTTGCTTTAGTCACGGTGAATAACACTGGCTGCAGTAACAAACAATCCCAGGAATCTTAATAGCTTACCAAAATGAAGGTGGATTTCTCCTTCATGCCACCATATGATTAAATGTTCAGTAACTTGCCTTCCACATAGAGTTTAGGAGGACTATTTTGCATCATGTGGCTCTATCATGTTCTAGAGCAAGGATCAGAAGATTATATATATATATATATATATATATATGGATAGATAGTAAGTATTTTCATCTTGTTTAGTCAAAAGATAAATGTCAAAGATATTATCTACGTACCTACATAGGAAACCATAAAAAAAATCATCAAGTATTATTTTGATGAAATTTAAAATACATTAAGAGGACAATTCTTTGTAAATATAAGCCTTTGAGTAAAAGATTGAATTATTTTGTTGGGGGAATACATGCGTACCTAATAGGTTTCAAAATTGGTATCTTCATCAAAATGATTACAAACACTCATAAGTTAGAGATGATCTGCAATGAAAATTTTTATATTTCATCTTTTTTGAAAATGTCTGTTCATGGTGGTAATTTCTGTTAAATATTGATCTATAAGCATGGAGCTTTAACTGACCATATTTATCTCCTGAAAGGCATTTGTGGGTTTCTATTGGGTTGTTTTCTAGTATTATGTCATTACATTGCAGATGAATTGCTTCCAATTGGAAATTAGAAGTAAACGTCTTAATTTAACAATTTTGAGTTATGGATGTATGGATTTTGAAACATGAGAAAATCCTTTTGAAACTTCATCAAGGTGCTAACACCACTACTATAATGATAGTTTGAGCTGGAGGGAAAAAAAATCATAGCAAATTTATGTGAAAATAGAGATTAGAATCAGCGTATTATAGTGATGTGGCTTCATCAATGTTTATAGCAGCTCAATTTACTTTAGCTAGATTATGGAACCAACCCAGATGCCCCTCACTTGATGAGTGGATACAAAAGCTTTGGTTCATATATACTATGGAATACTACTCGGCCATCAGAGAAGACGATATTATAGCTTTCGAAATCAAATGGATGGAGATGGACAGAATTATGCTTAGTGAAGTCTCCCAAGCTCAGAGACTTAAGGGCTGAATGGTTTC
>PVKS010040110.1:0-16833 GCA_004027875.1 Aplodontia rufa | reverse complement strand
TAAATTAACAAGAATAAATATTAGGAATGATGAGGCAATATCAGCATTAGCATTATTTGAATAATAGATTATGCTGTAGCTGAAAAACTCAAATCAAAACAAAACTCATTAGAAGTAATTTCAGACTGTGTTTAATTACAAAATTAATACACATAAATAGATGTTCTACCTACATGGAACAATTAGAAAATATGAAAAAATATATTGTTTACAAAAACAGTTAAGAAGACAAAATCACTGAATAAACTTTATAAGAAATGTGAAAGATCTTTGAGGATGAAACTTTGAAACTCTTTTGAGGGACATAAACTGTACTTAAATAAATGGAAAATTAACCGTTGGCCTTAGGAAGGTTCCACATGGTAAAGTTTTCAACGTACTTGAATTTATATATATATATATATAATTTCACCTTGATCAAACTATCAATGTAACTTTTTATTTTGTAAACTTATTTTGGAAAAAAATTAAATTAAGGTTGATAAAACTATAATATTCATGTAAAAACGAATCAAATATAGGAGAGCCAAGAAGTAGACTCCCAAATATATATGAATTTAGAACACAATAGAACACATTTGCATGCATACACACACTGTACTTGAGGTCCCTTTGGGTTCACTTTGACAGTAGATATTGGCCACAATATCCTAGCCTCAAAAGCCTCAATAACTAGTAGACACAATTATATTCTGGGTTCCCAGAAACAGAAATTAGCTCCATGCCATTATCTAGTCATGCTTAATATTTCTGAGTGTTTACCTTTCCCCAATGCATTGTTACCCCAATAAAGAGCTATGAAGACTATAAAGAGAGTTTATATGTACATGTCATAGCTTAGCAATGCCAGGGTACTCCTACATTCATGAAAATATATATGAAAATAACTCAGATTGGGGAAGTGGATCAGAGATTACTTCCTCTGTCCTGGTGGCTCAAGTTACACCACCCTTGGTAAGATCCAGTGAAATAAATCAGATGATTAGATGGATTCTTAGTAATGCATGTGTTGATTTTGTTCTCTGGAATCCCATGACTGAAGAAACATAGCCAGAGACCTCTGTATGTTAGGACACATCTGGTGATTTGATTACCACACATATTATGTTGTTTACTATCAAATCCATCCCTGCTTTGTTCTTGGCAGTTAACTCCTGTCCTCTGGGCACAGTGCTTTGGCTCCTTCCATGATCCCTGAGATCATGGTGCCCATTTCAAATGGAGTTCCTCCTGCCAGCCTTCCTGGGGAGATTGGCTAGTTATAGAGATTTTTAAAAGATTTTGGTACCTCTCTCAGAGATATAATCCTTATAGGAAGGGTAAAGAAACATTTCCTGGGTTATCCCCTAAAGACAATGATAGAAATATTAGACAAAGAGAATAAGGCAGATTCATTTCAGAATTCTCATTTCTAAAATTATTGATTTATTTCAATGCATCAGAGATAGCCAAGGGAAAAACAGTTCAAAATTTGGGGACAAGGAGGAATTGGGCAAAGGCATATAGAAGGAAATATAAGCAATAAAGAAGCATAGAAATTTGTTTTAAGTGTCAATCCTCATCAAAGAGCATGAGCCATGGAAGAGGAACCAAAAAGATCAATTTAGAAAAAACTTGGAAAATTGACATCAGTTAGCTTCTGCCAGTTCAGTGCTCACATGTGTGGCACATGGAAAGAGTGACAATGGTGGCAGAGATGAGCAGCTAAGCATGAACCCAACAGCATAGACTCTCCCTGACTAAGATTGATCTAGCTACTGCTGACTGTCAGCAACAGAGACCAACCTTCAGTCCCTGGTGTAATCTCATTCCTGAAGGAGATAAACTAGCCACATGGTGAAAAAGTAACCTCATTAGATCATTTCCAACTGTTTCTTACATAGATTCTTTTTCCTTGTTTACCTTTCCTGCAGGGTCTCAGCCAGCACCATTATCAGAAACTTATGAGATTTTTGGTCCACTGGCATAAAATTCTATATAAAATTTTATGGGATGAGGGGCCTAAATTTACAGTCAAGAAGGTGTAGGAATATTCCCCTTGCAAGAGGGTCCCCTGGTTTTTGCACACTCTATGTTACCCAAACTCTACCAATCTGATAGAATATTGGAATGGCCTACTGATGGCCCAATTTTATCTCTTCTTCAGAAGCAATATTCTGTGAAGTTGGTCTAATATCCTAGGCAAATGTTTTTATGAAACGTAATTGATTGATTGGTGTAACTTTTATACAGAAAAAGAAGAATTTACAAGCCTGAGAACTGAGGTGGAAGCAGTACCATCCCTCAGCCTCTCTCTGAATGATTTACAAGGGGACTTTTTGTTTCTTTTCTCCTCAAATGTGGAATATGCTGAGTTAGAAATCCTCATCCCAAGTGGAAATATGCCTGTCAGGGGACAGAAAAGGAGTCTCATAAAACTACAAACTACCACAGCTTACTGAGTATTTTAGAATCTGTAACTAAGGACCAGCAAGAGAAAAGAGACATTATCCAGGAACTGTAATTGACCCTGAACATCACTGCTATTACATGATAGTTAACAGCGAAATATAGAGAGCCCAG
The DNA here is from genome assembly GCA_004027875.1 of Aplodontia rufa. Taxonomy (NCBI): domain Eukaryota; kingdom Metazoa; phylum Chordata; class Mammalia; order Rodentia; family Aplodontiidae; genus Aplodontia; species Aplodontia rufa. The sequence goes on along the minus strand of PVKS010040110.1, from coordinate 14,271 downwards.
TTTTCAGGTGTATGGTCCACATGATAACCTTAACTAGTCACTTCTTTTAAGGTTTAGTTCAAGTGCAGAGATCTGCTTGTCCCAAAGACACACACTTCCCTGGGCAGATTGTATCTGGCAAATGAGCAAGGTGGGGAAATGCAGCCCCAGCAATTACGGACTAGTGCAGTGTACCTCTGGTTCCAAAATGGTTGGTCTCCAACCACTTCTCGTCTATTCAAGATTATATAAGATCACTTGTTCATTATTAAGTTGTAAATTCCAGGTGCATTTTTATGGAAGAAACTAAGTTGTTTTACTCAGTTTTGAAGGTATTTGCAATCTGTTGATATGTTTTCCAAAGTGAGAACATTTCAAGCTGCACACCCTGGGTTTAGATGTGGGTAATGTATAGAATCATTGAAAGCTTACAGACCAATTGGAAAAGGTAAGGACACCGTGACATTTTTTCTTTAAAATTATAAAGTATAGTCAGTGTGCATGAGAAAAATTATTTACAAATTTTAAATTCATTTGCATAAATCAAAAAACTTAAAAGGTAAATAAGTCCATTAACTCATTTAGTTATAATAGCCAAAAATAAATGAAGTAAACTTGGCTGGAAGTAATTCAGAAGGTTACTGACATTTTTTTTTTTCTGTGGCAAAATTTTACAAAATGTAGAGTCCTTCAACATTTACTAATACCCACAAAATTAGGAAGATGAAAATGAAAAATGAATGAATATACTGAGTAGAAAATATTTATTGAATTTGAAAGAAATGCAATGAAATCAGTAGATAACACAATTTCCCAAAATGTTGTCAAAGTCAACATTATATATGCAACATATTTCTTAGAGCAATAGTATCAATATTATATATAAAATCAAAACACAACAAAAAAGTAAAACAGAAACTGAACTGCAAATTTTCTACTGGTCAAAAAAACTAGCTTACTAGAGAAACAAATCTCAGTCATTAGAGAGACTTCATGCTACCATGAAATCGGCAACCTTATTTTTTAAATTAATTATTTACATTTTAATTGGTAATAATTGTACTTATTCATAGGGTATGACATGATGCTTTAATTTATGATCTATACATTATAGGAAGATTTTGTTCAACTAATTAACATAATTATCACCTCATCAATTTATCATATTTGTGGTGAGAAAATTAAGAAACTTTTCTAGCAATTTTGAAATATTTGATGGATTATTATTAATTGTGGTCACTATGCTGTACATAGATCACCAAAACTTTTCCCTCCAGTTTAAAATATTATAGCTTTCTTTTATTCATCCCTCCTGACCAGCCTCTGGTAACCATTATTGAACTTTTTGTAAGATCAGCTTATTTATTTATTTATTTATTTATTTAAGAGAGAGAGGGACAGTAAGAGAGAGAAAAAGAGAGAGTCATTTTTATTTAGTTTTTCATGTGGCCTTCATTGCTCTGGCACTTCGCTGTGTACATGGCGCTGGGGTTCTAACTTATGTCCTCGTGCATGCCAGGCAAGCACTGTAACTGCTGAACCACCACTCCAGCCCCAGACCTGCTTTTTAAATTCCGCATTTAAGTGTGATCTATTACATTATTTGTCTTTCTCTATCCAGATTATTTTACTTAGCATAATGTCCTCCAACTTTCATTTCTGCTTTGCAAATGACAAAATTTTCTTCTTTTAGTCTATATAGTATTCCATTGTGTGTATATGCCACATTTTTTATCCATTTATCTGCTAATGGACGAAGGTTGCTTCCATATCTTCATTATTGTAAATAATGCTGAAACAAATATTTGAATACAGTTATCTCCTCAACATGCTGATATCGATTCATTTGAATATATACCCAGAAGAATGACTGCTAGATCACATGATATTTTGATTTTTAGGTTTTTGAAGAATCTCACATTTTGGAGATTAATCACACTTTTCCACATAAATTTACAAACTTGCATCCCCACAAATAGTATACAAGAATTCTACCTTTTAGGGAGCTGGAGCGGTGACTCAGCAGTTATGGCACTTGCCTGGCATGCGTGAGGACACGGATTCAAACCCCAGCACCACATACACAATGAAGTGTTGGAGCAACGAAAGCCACATGAGAAATTAAATAAAATTGTTTCTCTCTTTCTTTCATTCACTGTCCCTCTCTCTCTCTCTCTCAAAAAAAAGATAATTCTCCTTTTTTAAAGGGTATTCATTCTTTTCTTTCCACATCCTCACCAACATTTGTTATCAGTTTTCTTTTTTTAATGGTAGCTATGGGATATTAATAATATCACGGGCAACAAGTGACAATTTAATGTGGTTTTAATTTGTATTTTCCTGATGATTAGGGATGCTGAGCATCTTTTCATATATCTGTTGGCCATTGACCTCTCTTAAGAAATGACTGTTCAGGGACTGGAGTGGTGGCTTGGCGATTACGGCACTTACTCGGCATGCGCGAATACATGGGTTCAAACCCCAGCACCCACATACACAACTGAGTGTCACAGCAATGAGGCCATGTGAAAAACTAAATTAAATTCTCTCTGGCTATCTCTCACATACTGTCCCTCTCTCTCTTAAAAAAATAAAAAAAGAAATGACTGTTCATATTCTTTGCCCATTTATAATTAGATTATCTATTGTCTTACTATTGAGCTGTTAGAATGCCTTAAATATTTTTGAATACAGAAAACAATCCTAAAACCCACATGGAGAGTTGGAGAGGTGACTCATTCATAAAGCACTTGCCTGGCATGCGTGAGGACCCAGGTTCAATCCCTGGCACCATATACACAGCTAAATGTTGGGAAAACAAAAACCAGATGAAAAAAAATTATTAAATTAACTCTCTCTCTTTAAAAAAGTAATTAAAAAATTCCACTTAGATTCAAAAAAGACCCCAATCAATCAAAGAAATTTTATGGAAAATGAAAAAAGTTTAGCACATCATACTCCCTGATTTCAACATATAAATCTATTTTAATCAAACCAGCGTAATCCTGGCATTGAAACAGAAATAAAGACCAGCATAATAGAGAGCCCAGAACAAAATCTGTATATTTGCAATCAACAAGTCTTCAGCAAAATTATCATGAGCACACAATGGAAAAATAGAGTCTCTTCAATTACTCATTTTGGAAAAACTCAATAATTTTACATGCAGAAGAAAGAAAACACATTTATTTCACATCACACAAAAAATAAACACAAAAAAAATGAAAAACATAAGGCATGAAGCCATAAAAACTATAAAATTCTTTGAAAAAAAAACCAAAAACAGAGGAAAAGCTCCATGCTATTTGTCTAAGCAATTTCTTGGATAGGAGTCCAAAAGCAGAGACAATGAAAGTAAGAATGGACACATAGAATTGCGTCCAACTATAAGTGTATTGTGTAATGAAGGAAACAACATAAACAAGAGACCACCTACAGACTGGGAGAAAATATATGCAATTCAGATATTTGATAAGAGACTAATATCCTAGATTAGTGTTTTCTTTTAAAAGAAAGAGGGACAGTGGAAAAGAGAGAGAATCAATTTAATTTAGTTTTTCATGTGGCTCTCATTATTCCAGCACTTCGTTATGTATGTGGTGCTGGGGTTCAAACCCACATCCCTGCACATGCCAGGCAAGCACCAGAACCACTGAACCACCACTAAGCTGCTGTCCAGCCTTATATTAGTGATGTTTAAATAAAAGGAGTGCAAGACTATCCTAATGAAGTGGCTAGCAGAAACAGTTGTTTCTCCATATGATTCCATAGCCTAATAATGGATCTTCCTTCCTCTAACAAATATTATAAAATAAATAGGCTTTCCTTGCTGTATAAAACAACAGTTTGTAAACTCTCTGCCTAGCAAAGAAGAGAATATTCAGAAAGGCATGGGGTAAGAGATGTTTGATTAGTTGAAAGACTATAGATCAGAGGAATGTAGGCACAGGAGCCAAGGCAGTGGTTGAGAAACCAAGCAAGCTCACCATCTTCCTCCCAATCCGGATTCTCCTCATAATGTGCTTTAGTCAGCCTTTTGCTAATGTGACTAAAAATCCTCACAAGATCAATTGTACAGAGGAAAATTTTATTTTGGGGCTCATGGATTCAAAGGTCTCATTCTAAAGACAACAGGCTCCATTGCTCAGGGCTCTAGGTTAGATGGAACATCATGGCATAAGGGTGTGCTGGAGGAAAACAACTCAAGACATCATAGCAGGGGGCTGGAGCAGTGGATCAGCGGTTCCGTTGCTTGCCTGGCATGCACAAGAACGAGGGTTCGAACCCCAGCACCACGTATACAACAAAGTGTTAGAGCAATGAAAGTCACATGAAAAACTAAATAAAACTTGATTCTTTCTTTCTCTCTCACTATCCCTCTCTCTCTAAAAAAAAAATCATACCTGGAAGTAGAGAGAGGAGAGACTCCACTCACCAGATGCAAATTTATACCCCAAAGACACACGGCAATGACCCACCTCCTCCAGCCACACCCTGCCTGCCTTGAGGTACCACCCACTTAATCCCTATCAGGCTCTCATAATCCCTTCACCTCTAAGCCTTCTCCCATTGTGTCACACATAAGCTTTCGGAGGACACCTCACATTCCAGACCATAACACTATGTTTCTTGTTTTGCTTCAATTTTGAGTTTTCATATGTCCAAGCTTGACCTGAATTTCTAATTTTTTTGCTGTCCATTGTAATTTTAGAATCTTCAGTCACTCTCAAAAATATCCCGGTTGGGGCAATAAAGTGTATATTCATCTCACGTTTAGTTGCATCTTATCCTAGTTGCACAGATACCTGGACATCATCCTGATCTAGGATAACTGCTTTATCACTGCTGTCATCCATTTAATCATGGGCCTATACATTCTCTTTTCAGTTTCTCTGCTGTCTGCTTCCTTTTCTTTTTCTATGCCACTAACATAGATCAAGTAGCATTCTATTTTTCATATTACTCTACTATTATACTAGCTTCCTAAATGGTTCTCTGCCCTCCAATTTCCAAATCCTTCACTCATCCTCCAAATTCACTTCACTGTACTCTACCCTGTGATTTTTTTAAAAAATGAATCATTTTCATTTAGTTTTTCATGTGGCTTTCATTGCTCCAACACTTTGTGATGTGTGTGGTGCTGGGGTTCAAACCCGAGTACTCATACATGCCAGACAAGCACTGTAACTGCTGAGCCACTGCTCCAACCCCCTACACTGTGATTTTTAAAAAGGTCATCAATTCTATCCTTTAAAATTTTTTGTTGATTCACCGTGACCTATATAATATGGTGTATGTGTCTAACTTAGCAGGGCACATGAGGGCCTTGTCTAGTTTCTAGTTGGCTCTGCACCTTAAACTTTTTGCACTCCACTTCCTTAACCTGTATCCTGGTTACTCTCTCCTTCATTCTGTGCTGAGCTGTAGGCACACTACACTCATTGCAGGTCACTTTTGGTACCATGTTTCTCTTGCCTCTGTGATTCACACCTGTTCTTCTACATGAGATACTCTTTCCATCATCAATTCCTTCGTTAATTTAACTCATACCTGTCTTGATTTTTTTTATATTTGACAAACAAAAATGTTATCTGTTTGTAGCCTACAACACCTTGTTTGGATATGTGTATACACTGTGAAATAACTAAATCAAGCCAAAAAATATTGCATTATCTTACCATCTTTTTGGATTAAGAACATTTAAAATATGTACCATGAGCAAATTTCAAATATTGAGTATATTGTCTTAAATTTCATTTCTTTCAGAGAGCCCTTTTCCATGTCATATGTTATGATTTGGATGTTAGATATCCCCCAAAAACTCATGTGTGAGACCATGTAAGAAGGCTTAAAGGTGAAATGATTGGGTTATGGGATCCTTAACACAATCAGTGGATTAATCCTCTGATAGGGATTAACTGGGTGGTGACTAGGCAGGCAGTGTGTGGCTGGTGGAGGTGGGTCACTAGGGGTGTGTCTTTGGGGTTTATGTATTGTATCTGGTAAGTGGAGTTTTTCTCTGCTCCCTGATCCTGTCCTTAGCTGCTTTCCTCCTTCATGAGCTTCTATCTTGATGTTCTGTCTCACCTTGGGTCCAACAAATGGAGACATCTCTCTATGGCCTGAGACCTCTGAAACCGTCATCCCCAAAATGAACTTTTCATCTTAAAATTGTACTTATCAGATCTTTTGGTCCCACTGCCAAAACAACCCTGACTAAAACACCCCATGTTAAGGCTAGATGATCTTTCTTGGTTTCAAATAACATTATTTACAATTCCCACTATAATTTTCACACTACAATATGTTATCCTTATTTTACTCATAAAGAATTAAAAATTATGTTAGATAGATTACCCAAACTCAAAAAGGGACTGGGGTAGAATTAAGATTGAAATTTGTCTGGTTCCAAAACACCATACCAAACTTCCTTTCTTTCATCCTTTAAAATACACCCCTGGCTGCCAATAAGGTGTTCAATATATTTTGAATAAATTTTAAAATGTATTTTAGTGCCAAATGACCTTAGAAACCACATATGAGACACAAGACATATGCAATTTTTTTCCATTTCCAAGGGACCATTCAGGAGCACAAATCTTTTATCAGTACTCAGTGATCCTAGATTCTCGACCTTGAGCCCAGAGGAATAGTAAGTAGACGATACAAGCACTAGTCTCATATGTGTTCATGCTAAGGTGTAGATACACTGTCAAGTAGAGATAACTAAAACCTCTTTTAATGCAAATAGCCACTTCTATTTTTTCTTTTGCTTTAATGAGATCATTAGTCATTACCTCTGGAAATATATCTTTTGAGTAACTATACTAGAAGTAGGATTTCTCATTCCTTCTTATCTACCCTTATTTCCTGGTTAATCTCATTACCAAACAGCACATTCAATCCTTCTTGTGATACATGCAAAAGGGCATGAGCTCAGTGCATAATTGGGTGTGAGCATATATATTTATATCTCATAAAGTAGAAGGAACATCCTAAAGAATACTAGATTTGAGATATGACAGTTGGATCTCTGACATTAGACTAACAACTGACTTTGGAAGGAGATTGAAATGCAGTCTAAGCTCAGTAGAAAGTCATGGAAGAAAGATGACACCTCTACATGTCACCCCCTGTGCAACATTACACTTTTGGGGAACAGGAAGCGATAGGGGAAGCAATTTAAGTGTAAGTCTACCACAGATGCTTGCAATCTAAGCCAACTCACAAACGAAACCAATAAAATGATTCCAGTTAGCTCTCAGTACAAAATTCCTTTCATTCACTGTCGATAACAATCAAGATAGGAAGGTCAACTTGAATTTACCTAGACTTGGTGTTATGGCTTGGATGATTGTCCTCTATGGGTCTACATATTAAAAACTCAGTCCCCATGCTGCTGCTGTTGGGAGGTGTTGGAAGTTTTGAGAGATATGGAATCATGGGAGATTTTTGGATCATCAAGAGTGTACCCTTGAAAATGACTGGGAGCCAAGTCTCTTCCTCTTTCCATTTTGCTTCCTAGCTCATTGTCTTACCAGTTTGCTTTACCACTTGCTCAGCTCCAGAGGCCCAAAAGAGCAGGCGTGCCTAATCTTGGACTGGAACCTCCACACCTATAAGCCAAAATAAAACTATTCTCTTTACAAGTTAATTATGCCATGTATTTTTTTAGAAAGAAGGACAATGAGAAAGAGAGTCGATTTTATTTAGTTTTTCATGTGGCTTTCGTTGCTCCCACCCTTTGTTGTGTACGTGGTGTTGGGGTTTGAGGTTCTGACACTTCATTGTGTATGTGGTTCTGGGTTTTGAATCCGTGTCCTCGCACATGCTAGGCAAGTGCCGTAACTGCTGAGTCACCACTCCAGCCCCACCCCCCCAGTGCTTTACTTTCAACACACTGCCATATGATGCTGCTAATACTGTTTGAGGGACCGCACTTTGAGAAGAATCTAGAGCACCCCAGTGTAATGCATCACTTTTATTCACCACCCGAGATTTTTCATAAATTACTTTAAATTCTTCCCTTTGTTGTAATACTATTGCTATCTACATTTATTTTATATTAAAGCTAGAAACTAGAGAAGCATATGTGCTTATTCCCATGATTATTAATTACTCTGTATGTGCATGTGTGCGTGTAAGTGTGTGTGATTTGAGTATCATTATCATGAGGACTTCCCAAACCAGAAGGATATGAGAGAGATGCCTTCAAAGATTATCACTGTATGGAGACATCTCTACTTTCATTAAAATTATAGATCTTGGTTAGCTCATTATTTTCATGACCAAACTGTAAGCTTTCTACATCCACTTTATTTATCTTATCTGCACATTCATCTGTTTAGCTGATCAAGGAAAATTCCTCTCATCCTACCAAGTCAATACATTCTTTTGGTATTAATATAACACAAAAATGAGTATAAATAATTAGATAATTATATCCTCACATCACCTTTAACCAAATATATTCTATGTTCATATTATTAGACCTAGTATATTTCACTCCTCCAAGATAGTATCTTTCACTTTCATAAGGAGGCCATCATAGTCCTTGAAGGAGTATAAAGGATTCTTGAATCAGCCCCAAAACAATACTTTATTGGTATTTATGTGTTTTTGAAAGACATTGCTTCTATTTATTGCTGTTAAACAAGCCACCCTAAAATTAGCATAAAACAAAATTAATCCATATGTCTCATAGTCATGCTTGGTCAATGGATTCAGCAGGGTGTTTCCCACGGGGCCCCTCACATGATTGCTTCTTCATTGTAATATTTGATGCTTGGGTTTGCTCTCTCCATGATACTAAATCATATAACTAGCATGAGCTTCTTCACAGATTGGTCATCTTAGGAAAGCATTCCAGTACTTCAAGCAGAAGCTTGGTGGTTACAGATGACTTCATCCCAGTTGTTACCCAGCATCACTTCTGCCATTTTCTATTGGACAAAGCAGTCACAGGCTAATGAAAATTTAAGAAGGGAGAGGAATAGACTCCATTTTTCAATGAAGAAAAGGCTTATGGAAAGAAAGTGGGAAGGAACTCATAGCTATCATCTTTGAGATGCAAAAATGAAAGAAACATGCCACGGTTGTTCAATAAAACTTGTCTAGGTGAATGTACAAAGTGTGTTAAAGCTGGAGGTGAGGAAATTAGTACTATATGTTTTAGCAAAGAAGTGAGACATGAAAAAGGAATATATTTCTCAGAAATAAAGATGAACATATAAGATAGGATATAGGCTGAGATGGAGCTCCAGAGGTCACAATCGTGTCAGCATCAACACATCATAACTCAAATATGATCGTTATAAGAATTATTTTCTTTTATAGATGATAGGACCAGGCATTGGAAGTAAAATGATTTATCCAAGTTTACAATGAGTAACAGGGAGCTTTATAAATATCGTAATGGGAAAACTAACTGGTATAAAGAGAGAAAGATAGATATTGAGAAGGCATTTATAACTGTTCAATACCAAGTTTATACTAACATTTCACAGAACATGTATACACTGAGTTATTATTAAAAATTTCAAACATGTTTAAAACCATAATGGATTCACTAAATACTGGCTGATACTAGTGCAGTGACTGCAATATTGTTTGTTTCTGAATAACATAAATTAGCACAGGAATACATAAATATATCTCACTGCTACTATTAGTAATTAGTAAAGTCTTGTTTAAGAGTAATTAATGAGGAGCTGGAGCAGTGCCTCAGCAGTTATGGCACTTGCCTGTCATGCACAAGGACACAGGTTCGAACCCCAGGACCCCACATACACAATGATGTGTCAGTGCAAAGAAAGCCATATGAAAAAATCTAATAAAATTGATTCACTCTTCCTCTCTCTCTTTTCCTGTCACTGTCCCTCCTTCTTTAAAAATGTTTTTTTAAAGAGTAATAAAATGATGTTCAAAGACCTTTTATCAATTTTTGACCAGTGGAGCAATTCTGTGGAATAGAATCTGTTCTGTTCAAGATCATTAGCTAGATCTGAATGTCCTGAGAATTTGGATATGATAGACACATAGAATGTCCAAGCAAGAGCTATAGTGGCTGATTAGCATTCATAGAATAATATTCACTTGCTCAGCCTTTAGGTATTAGCTATTATTTCTATAGCTCTTTAAAATTTGGCTCTTCTGATCTGATTACCCATGTCAACATCAGGTCACTGATATTTTAAGAACCTGCTTGTCTGGTTTATTAACCTTGGCCCAGCCTTCTTAACCTCCCAATTTACTTGGCCACTTCATATTAGCTCGTGACAGTTCCAAGTGAAAAAACCTCTCATCAATAGCCCTGGTACTTAGAAAGTCATACCAACTAAATGACCCATCAGCTGATTCAACGGAGAAGGAAATAATTTAGGCAGATGCTGCTGCCATTTTATTATGAACTAAAGGTACAACAAAACTACATAAAAGTTTGTAGGTTGTACCATCTCTTTGTGCCACAATTGTGGTTTGATTTCTTGTTTACCATTCTTTCTGCATATCCAAGTATCTAACTTAATGGAGCCTAAAAAAAGAAATAATAGATAACATAATTTTGTGGAACTCATTGGAGAAAACACAAAAAGATAGTAAAAGAAAGTTAAGACTGGTATGGATCTGGAGCCACAAGAAAGAAAGACTTCACCAGAAGCCTGGGCCCTGGAGTGGGGCAGTCAACAGAAATCCGGTCTTGATCGAGAATACCCAGCTAATACGTGCAGAGTAAAGGTACCAACTCATTATTCCTGCCTCCAAGGCCTGTGTTCTTTTTGTTACACCAGACTGGAGAGGAGTTACCATACCTCAGCCAAATACAACTGGAGCCAGTAGTCACCAAGTCCCAGAGGCAAAAGACAGGTATGTACAAATGACAATTTCATTGAGCATTGGTTGAGTGCTACACTGAATTATCTTTTGGCACTGTAACACTATTTCCACTGATTTCCGTGCTATTCCTTAGACTTTTAAGGCTGGAAGTCTGGAAACCATATTTCACAGATTCTCTTTGCTAGAATTATTCTCATTTAAGTCTACCAATATGAGGATTCTGTGTAAGATTTAAAGGTTGAAGAGAAGGAAGAATCATTATTCTCTTCCACCAGAGGCAGAGATACATGAACAAACGGAAACTGTAAAATTTTCAATGACTTAAGCAAAAATTCCAAAAAAGTCACCTGCTTTGATAAAGCAGGCAGCTGATCAAGGGCTCATAACTGCACTTCCTGCACCTTCCGATGCTGTGAAAACCAGCGATGATCTTCCCTGACTTTACCTCAAAAATTACTCCCGAACATTTTGTAAGCATATAATTCCTGTTTTTAAATCCTTTCCTGGTAAATGCTTTAGGTTTTCCTTACTAAATTATTCCTGATCCAAAGCCTCTGCCAGGCATCTGCTAAGAGTTTTATATACTTTCTTTCCTTTAATCTTCTCACTACTAACCCTAATATATTGAAGGTGTTATTTCCATTTGAGAAATGAAGATATTAGTGCTTGGAAGACTTAACTGACTTGCCTAAGGTTGCTGAACAAATAGTTCCTTGAGCTTATGTCTTAGTCAGTTTTGTGTTGCTATAAGAAAATACTTGAGATCAAGAATTTTATAAAGAAAAGTTTATGTAGCTCCCAGCTATGGAGTTCCAATACTATGGCACCAGCATCTTCTCAGCTTGTGGTGAGAGCATTGTACTGCATCATAGTGTGAAAGAAAAGTAGAAGGATAAGCAACTGCATGCAGGAGGAGTATGTACAAAAGAGAGAAGGAAGGCTGATCAGCTTTCTAAAAACTCACTATTGCAGCAACTAATCCAGTCCTTGAAGACTAAATTCAATCTTAAGACAACTAAGCTAGCCTCTGCAGAAATCCTTAAATCCATTCATGACTCAGTCACCTGCCAATAGACCTGAGCTCTCTGAAGGTCCTAGCACATCCAGTACTGTTACATGGGGGAACCACGCTTCCAGCACATAAACCCTTAATGAGACAAGCCAAACTATTGCATTTCAGATTCAAATATTGATCTCATATTCTTTTCTACTACATAATACATGGGAGCAATTATAGAAGCTCCATAAGAATGTTCATATTGTGTTAATTGCTGTCAAGGAGCAGAGGACAAAGGCTGCCACAATCACCTAAATAGCAATTATAGTTAATTTTTTAAAAATTGTTTTCATCTGGTTTTTATTTTTCCTTCACCTGGTTGTATATGTGGTGCCGGAGATTGAACCTAGGTCGTCACACCTGTCAGATAAGCACTCTCCCACTGAGCTACCTTTCCAGCCCCCTGAGTAGCATTTGTTAGAAGTTCTTTTTTAAAAATTAACCCCCCCACATTTAACAATGACATACCTGAACTCTCCCAAAGGAGGTGATGATGGAGGAAAATAATAATTAAAATTAAATAATAATATTTAAAATAATAATAATATTCTAATATAATAATATTCAAAATACTCAAATATTCAAAATATTCAAATAGCATTAAAATGAATATTTTTGAATAAACTTTGATTTAAATGTTTTCTAAATAGTTCTCATATAAAATGCTGAAGACCAAGACTGTAGAGTAACAAAAAGTAGTTAGTCTATGTTAGAATGAATGATTCTAGTCATGTTCCCCACTCCCACTCCCCAACAGTGACAACTCAAAATATATGCGTTGTTCAAATCCAGTTCAAGAATTTGGAAAGGTTAAGTTTTCAGTTGGAGAAAATCAGTGACCTGAACCGAATAAGGCTGATGGCAAAGGATTCCACACAGCAGCTTTTCAATAAATGTTGTTGACATCTTACTTATTCTTGGAATGCAGTCTGAGAATATATGCCTTTGTCTTCTCCCCAGTAAGCACCAATTCAGTTTGGCTGTGCAGCAATTGTCATTACAGCTTTGCAGTTCGGCAGAATGAGTGTGGGGATTCAATTTATTCCATTGAAAATGAGGCCTAGAGCTTTAATCAAATACTTCTCAGATATTTTCCAGAGATCCAAACTTTATGTGTCAAGTACCTTCCAAATATAGTCCCTGTCTGCTTTACAAGAGTCTATACTAGATGGTAACATTTACCTTTGCAACCAATCTTCATTTTGGTTTCTGCCAAATTTCTGATTCCCTATTAGCAACCTGCTTTGTATCCACAAAACTCTATCTCCTTCACATAGTAATCTATTAGAGAATATTAGTGGATTAAAAAATATCACTCTTTGGATATCTAATTCTGCTTTTCTGTATTTCTTAAGACAAAAACATTGCCTTTTGGGCTGTAACTATGGCCTGGCAGTTTGGATCACTTGCAAGGCATGCATGAGAACCTGGGTTCAAACTGCAGCACCACATACACAACTAAGTGTCAGAGAAATGAAGGCCAGATAGAAAAATAAATAAGATTGAGACTCTCTTTCTCTCTCTCTCACTCTCTCTCCCTTTAAAAAAATAGCATTGCCTGTTTATTTTAGAGAGAGAGACAGTAAGAGACAGAATCAATTTTTTATTTGTTTTTCCATCTGACCTTCATTTCTCTGACATTTAATTGTGTACATAGTGCTGGGGTTCAAAATTGGTTTTTTGTGCATGCCAGGCAAGCGCTTTAACTGCTGAGCCACCGCTCCAGCCCACATTGCCTTTTATCTACAAAGCAATTTGTTGATTAATTCATTTAACAAACATTCTTTCAAATATTCATTGAGCCTGTATGATTTGCAATGCAGGTGTTTAGATTTGAGGACATCAACACTCAACCTAATCCATATGATTCAGTGTTGCCTCATGATTCCTTAAGCACTACATACATGCAGTTGAGGTTGGGATTGCAGAGGAGAAATCGGAAAATTCGCCTGATGTGAATGGGAAAAAATAGTTCCAACAGTGTAAAGAAGTTTAAATTTAGTCTGCCTAAGCATATAAACATTTCAAACATGTTATTCTGCTAAAATATTCATAGAATATTTACTCTCTATATGGTATTATGCTATATGCTAACATTAAAAAATAGTAAACAAATAGTTCAGTCTAGGGTGAGAAACAAAGTGAAATGAGTGGTGATGCACACTCTAAAATATAATATGACCAATCCATCAATGAAGTCAGGGGCAGCATTAGATTTAGGCCTTAAAAGATGAATTTTGCTAGGGTGAGAAGGAAGGGCGTACATTCCTACAGAGGGAAGAGTCTATGCAGTGACAGGGTAGGCTCCAAGAATAGTGGTTTTTGCTTGGACTCCGGGTCTCAATTGTGCTGCACAATAAAATTATCTGAGGCACTATCCAAGCCAAAATATCATTGGAACT